>JAJQWJ010000014.1:17954740-18207240 GCA_023637945.1 Phaethornis superciliosus | reverse complement strand
GTAGCATTTATCCAGTTTCCTGGAAATACTTGCATTCTGCTGAGGGGTGTCCTTGGCAGTCTTCTGGGAAGTCATCCTGCCATGTCCTTTTGCCAATCCCTTCTCCAAGACATCCATACCGTTGGGTGGCAAGTCAAGGCTGAGTTGATCCCCATTCCCAAGGCCTGGACACAGCTCAGATGAGCCCAACTCAACATCCCATTGGTTTGTGTCACAGGAATCTCCAGGAGAAGCAGGGCTGGGGCCCTCTCCTCTCCATCTCCAGGCTGCTGGCTCTGTGGTGAAGTCATTTAGCAAGACAAGAGGGCATGGTCTCAAGTTTGCCAGGGGAGGTTTAGGTTGGATATTAGTGTGATATACGTTGATGAAGTTGTATTCCTGTAATGTATGTTGATGAATTTATATTCCTAACCAAGTAAAATTCGGGAAAAGAATTAAATGAGTAGGAACTAAATATCAGTAAAAAATAGAGTAAACCCCTAATACTACTAACTCCTGTTAGCCAAAGGCTAACTAGGCACCAAAGGAATGCAAACACCTACACAAAAGCCCCCCACAAAGATGTCACAACAAACAGATAAGAGACAATGGTTATGGTCAAAGTCTGATATTGTCTTGCAACAACATAGTGGAGTCAGCAGAACCAAGAAAGGTAAAAGTTCAAGCCTGATGAAGACTTCTTACTTCCTCCAAAGACCCCCTGAAGACCCCAATACATCTCCCCAAAAAGAAGACTCCGCCTAGATTCCACCCAGACTCCACCTATTATGAATATTATAATGAAATGAATATGCATAGAATTGTACTCAATATAAGATAATGTCAGAGCTTTGATCAGTGTGCGTGAGGGATTGGGATTCTGCTCGTCCCCCGCACCCAGCGCTGCCTTGCTTACTGTAATTTTATTAATTAAACCAATCTACTAAAGAGAACATTGAGTCTCGATCAGTGGTCATTTTTATAACATTAGAAAGAATTTCTTCCCGGAGAGGGTGATCAGCCATTGGAATGGGCTGCCCAGGGAAGCAGTGGATTCTCCATCCCTGGAGATCTTTCAAAAGAGCCTGGATGTGGCACTCAGTGCCATGGGCTGGGAACCACAGGGGGAGTGGATCAAGGGTTGGACTTGATGATCTCTGAGGTCCCTTCCAACCCAACCCAGCCCAGCCCAGCCCAGCCCAGCCCAGCCCAGCCCATTCCCTCATTCCCCCATCCCCTGACTCCATGACACCCCCCCCCCTCCCACTTCCGGGAACAAGGGGGGCGTGGCCTAGGCGGGGTCACGTGCCCTCCCGGCCCGTCTCTCCCGCTGTCGCCGCGGCCGCCATGTCGTCTTTCCCGGAGCTCTATTTTAACGTGGATAACGGCTACCTGGAAGGCTTGGTGCGGGGGTTTAAAGCCGGGGTGCTGCGGCAAGGGGACTACGTCAACCTGGTGCAGTGCGAGAGCCTGGAGGGTGAGCGGCGGAGGGGCGGGAGGGAGCGGGATAACCACCCCCCCACACCTCCCTCCCTCACCGCCGTGCTGAGGGGAAAGGCCGCCTGGTGTGAGGGGGGAGGTGAGGGGCTTCGGGGCTTCGGGGCTTCGGCACAGGGAGCAACAAGAGCCCAGAGCGGCACTTTGAGGCCCTTTCCTCAGCTTTCTCCCTCCCTAGCTCAGCTGCTTCAGGTTCCCCCTCAGGCCGGCCCGCTGGCTGAGGCGCTGGCTCGGCTCCTGGGTTTTTCCCCAGCCGGCTCCATGCTCACCCTGGCTCCAGCCGTGTCCTGGGAGCCGGGCGGGGTGCTCGGGCTCTGCTGCCAAACCGCCTTTTCTGTTTTTTCGTTTCCCAAATGGCACCAGAGCAGGAAACCTTTCCAAGGCCAGAGGCGAGATGATTAGGGTAATCTCACTTAATCCGTGGTACCCGGGATCAGGTTTCGTGGAGATTCTCCCTAGAAAATTACCTGCTGGTGCTGAATGGTTGCTGGTGAAGAATTCCAGTATTTGTGAATTACCAGAATTCCAGTTTGTGAATTACCCTTTGCCTGTAATCTTGAGTTCTATTTTAAGACTAACTCCACCTTCCAGCCGTTCTCTGCTTTCTAGATGAGTGTGTACACACCTGGAGAGCTGTGGGGGTTTCTCTCTGTGATATACTCCTCACCTGTGAGCAGCTCATCATCTTAATCAGTCAGTGCTGACCTGTTCCTCTGCTTAGGAGTTTTCACTCATTAATGTCCAGAACCTGGGTCACAAATCACAAAGATGAAAACCAGGTCTCTACTGAAATGGGCTAGAAACATGTGTCCAGAGATGCTGGTTGTTTTGGTCAGTGGGACTATAATTATTGGGTTATTATTTCTTCTAAAAATGCTAGTTAAGCATCAGCTTTATCTTCATGGTCATTGCTGAGGGATTGAAATGAATATTGACTGTCTAGAGGGGTCCTTGGCCAGCTGAACCCTGGATGTAAGTGTCCTGGAGCTGCTCACACACACAATGAACAGCAGATTTGCAAGGCACTAAGATGTTTCTTAGTCTCTGCCTTAAAAATACCCAGGATAGTTTTACTCAGGACAGAATTCACTTCTCAGCCGGAGATTTTTTTCAGCTCCCTGCTTGTAGCAGTTTCTGTTGTTCTTGCTATGATGTCCAGGGCCTGAAAGATAGGGGTAGGAGGTATTCCTGCTTTCTTGCTAATGGGAAATTTCAGCCTGCCCTAAACTATCACTTCATAACCTTCCTTGTGGGTAACTTCCCCTTTGGAGTCTTTCTGCATTTACAGCCTCTTTCTTTTCTTCCCTCTTTGCCCTCTGAACTGAATTGTGTAAACTTGGTTCTGCCTTGGAGTGATGTCCTCTGCCTTTGGAAGGAGTCACTTGGGAGTTGCTGTACGTTTGCTTTGGTGCCATCCCTGTCCTCTCCCTGGCAGCTCTCTGGTGGCAGCAGCTGCCTCCTTCAGAGCCTGAGGGGTGTTCTGGATTCACTGCCAGCCTTGCTCCTCCTCCCCTGACTGCTCTGCTGCTGTAGAGGGATTGTCCTTCAGAGCAGCACTGCTGGTGGTCACCTCCCCAGCTTTGTGGTCAGACCATTTCTCTCCCTTTAGTTCTGATATTCCCATTCCCTGTGTCCCACAGGCTTTTAACTTGTGTTCTTTCTCTCCCAGTTGCTTGCCTGCAGTACACCACCAGGCAGTGGCTTTGCTCAGCAGCAGCAAAAATAATACTGAGGCATGAAATACTCCCCCATTCTTCTCTCCAGCTTTGTTATTTCTGCTGCCTCTTGTGTGAGTCTGGCTCTGCAGTCAGAGTGTCAGGGGCTGGAAGGGGCTGAAGATCATTGGGTCCAACCTCCCCTCCAGAGCAGGACCAAAACTTGGGCAGCTCCCTCAGAAATGCATCCAGACAGGACTTGAAAGTCTTCAACTTCTCTGGGGGGGTCTGTTCCAGGGCTCTGTAACCCTCCCAGAAAAGAAATGGATTTCCTGGAGGAAAATGTCACCTTGGCCATGGAGAAACCCTGAAGGACCAAGGCAGGCTCTTCTCTGCTGGCCCTGGGAATCCAGGATGCAGCTGCTCACTGGAGGAATGTTTAGCTTCCAGGGCTGAATTGCTGCTCCCTCCTGTGTGCTTGGAGTGGTCTGGAAGCACAGAGGGATTGAACTCTGCTTCAGGAGCTGGGTTGAGAGCTTGGTACTGCTGGAGGGAGAGATCCTGTGATCCTCTGTCATCTCTGCATGCCTGACCACAAAGCCTGGCTTCTGGGTGAGTCACAAAGAGAGAGCCAGGCAAGCTCCCGAGCTGGCTTTAGGCAGGAAAACACGACCAGGAGTGAGGGGAAGGGGTGGGAGTTGTTTTGTCTTAAGCTTTCTCTTGAAAGCCTGGGCAGTAATATCTTTAATCCCTTCTCTCAGCCCTCGTGTGCTGTTAGCCCCTCGCTGGGAGCCTCTCCCAGCTAATTCCTGCTTCTGACACAAGGTGTCAGTGAAGGACTTGGAGCTGATCTCTTTCCGGATCTGTTCTTCAGAGGTCGGTCCTGCATAACCCAAGTGGTGTCTCCCAGGTTCCTGCTGGCAAAAGGACCCTGAGAAGCCACCTCCAGCTCATAAAAGCCGTGGTAGCCTCTTAGGGGTCTGCTGTAGCCTCTGGAGAAGAAAAGGATGCACTGGGACATTGGTGCCACTTGGAGGGAACTCAGTCTGGGATGGGAATGCAGGTTCTGGTCAGGCTTTACTGCTGGTCTGCAAAAAGTGTGTGGCACCTGGGAAGTGCCCAGAAGCCTCTTCTTCAGAAAGAGGAATTTCTTTAAGTCAGCCTTCACAAAACTTTTCGCAAAAATTCCTCTTGCTTCCACAGCAGCAGTGTGAGTAACCCATTTCTTGCTGACCTGCTTGGTGGGCCCAGCAGCAGGATTTGTCACCTTGCAGATGGGCAGCTGACACCTGGGCCTTGGCTCAAGTTTATTTGTATGGGAGAGGCTTTCCAGAGGCTGTTCCCACCACCACCACCTCTCTGTGGGTATTGCTGCTTCTGTCCCTTCAGCTGGCGACTTGGCCACCTTGTGTCCATGTGGAGGGGTGGGTTCTGTCCTGTTTTTGGCTTGAGCTCTGTATGGAACTTGTGTGATGCCCCAGCAGAGGTCTCATGGTTTATTTGTGCAGCTCAGTCTGCAGGTTATCAGCTTGCTGTGGACTTGTCTCATGAAAACTCTTGATTTTTCAGTTAATAACCCCAAGGCAGTGGGGTTGTGTCACATTAGCTTGGGAAAGAGCAGAGTAACCATCTGTGTCCCAGAGACGTGTTTGGGAGCTGAAGGGTGGCTAAAAGAAGAAAAGATTTCCAAGGCTGCAGTTCTCTCTCATCTCCTCAATTTGATCCACAGAGCTCTAGGATGCATGGGAATCAACAGGGAAATCAGAGGCCTTGGAGCAGGTAGGTGAGACTTGTCCCAGGCTGCCTGGCAGGAGCATGGTGGCTCACCTGAGTGGGGCCTCCCACACTCCAGGGCTTTGGTTTCTGTCACATTCATCTGTAGGTAGTGACCAGCAGACTCAGACACAGGGCTGGGTGGTGTGGAATCAGCCACCACTGGGCAGGTTGGTTGGTTTGGAGTCCTGAAAAGTATTTCCAGCCCTTGCTGGCCAGAAGGGAAGTGGATTGCTACAGGCATGGAGTCCTAAAGGCCTCTGCAGTGCAAAGCCACTTCTCCCCACTCTTCCCTCTTTCTCCACTCAGAGGAGAGGTGATGAAATATGGGGAAGTGTAGAGAGCAGGCAGCTGGGCTGCTGGGGGTGAAGGCTGACTGCCTGCCCCTTTTCCAGCCACAGAATCCCAACTGGTTTGGGTTGGAAGGGATCTCACAGCCCATCCAGTCCCAACCCCAACATGGGCAGGGACACCTCCCACCAGCCCAGGCTGCTCCCAGCCCCATCCAGCCTGGACTTGGACACTGCCAGGGATGGGGCAGCCACAGCTTCCATGGGCAACCTGGGCCAGGGGCTCAGCATCCTCAAATTCAAGAATTTCTTCCCAATGTCCAACCTCAATCTCCCCTCTTCAAGTTTTAACCCATTTCCCCTTGTCCTCTCCCTACCCCCCGATGTCCAAAGCCCTCCCCCAGCTTTCTTGTAGCCCCTGCAGATATTGGAAGGTTGCTCTGAGCTCCCCTGGGAGCCTCCTCTTCTCCAGGCTGAACAACCCCAATCCCTCAGCCTGGCTTCCCAGGGAGGTGCTCAGCCCTCTGAGCATTTCAGTGGCTCTGCTCTGGACACCTTCCAGGAGCTCTGTGTCCTTCTGCTGTTGGGGACTCCAGAACTGGACACCCTGGAGGGATTCTGCCTTCCCCTTCTCCAGCTGTGGCACAGCTGGATGCACCCAAGCGAAGATCTGCTCCAGCAGAGCTGCAGGCTCTTGGTCCAACAAGTGGATGGTGGGGAGCATGTCCTCTGCTCCAGGCTTCTGCTGCTTTTTTTTTTCTCCCAGCTGCCTCTGCTTTGCAGTGTTAGCTGCTGTTTTCTGTCTCTCTTTTTGCTGACAGAAGAGTGAGAGGGGCAGTGCTACCATTCTCTCTTCCATTTTATTACTATGATCCTAGAGGTTGGGGCCCAAAAGGCTGCAGTTGGGCTTTTCTTTCAGCTTAACTATGTGGACAATGTGTCCTCCCTCTTTTAGAGAAGCTCCATTGCTGCTGGAGCTACAGGCTGCCTCTAAGAGTGCTTTTGGCACCTTGGTTCTCAGTGGAGCTCATGATGTTCCTCCTGGGGATGGGGAACAGGACAGATCTGCTGCTTGCAGAGCAGCCAAGCAAGGAGAGCCCACTTGATGGCCCTGAAGTGTGACTGTGCTTGGATCCATCTTGAATTCTGAAAATGATTTATCATAGAATCATAGAATGGGCTGGGTTGGAAGGGACCTCAGAGATCACCAAGTCCAACCCTTGATCCATTCCCCCTGTGGTTCCCAGCCCATGGCACTGAGTGCCACATCCAGGCTCTTTTGAAAGATCTCCAGGGATGGAGAATCCACTGCTTCCCTGGGCAGCCCATTCCAATGGCTGATCACCCTCTCCATAAAGAAATTCTTTCTAATATCCAACCTAAACCTCCCCTCGCACAACTTGAGACCATGCCCTCTTGTCTTGCTGAGAGTTGCCTGGGAAAAGAGCCCAACCCCCCCTGGCTCCAGCCTCCTTTCAGGGAGTTGTAGAGAGTGATGAGGTCTCCCCTGAGCCTCCTCTTCTCCAGGCTGAACACCCCCAGCTCCCTCAGCCTCTCCTCACAGGACTTGTGCTGGATCCCTTCACCAGCCTGCTTGCCCTCCTTTGGACCTGCTCCAGGACCTCAATCTCCTGCCTGAACTGAGGGGCCCAGAACTGGACCCAGGACTCCAGCTGTGGCCTCACCAGGGCTGAGTACAGGGGCAGAATCCCTTCCCTGGACCTGCTGGCCACGCTGTTCCTGATCCAGGCCAGGATGCCATTGGCCTTCTTGGCCACCTGGGCACACTGCTGGCTCCTGTTCAGCTTCCTGGCAATCCAGACTCCCAGGTCCCTTTCTGTCACTCTGTGCCCAGCCTGGAGCTCCCCATGGGGTTGTTGTGGCCAAAGTACAGGGAGCCAAGCCCCTGGCAGGGACCTTTTGAAAGCATGGTGGTGGTGATGCTGATGCTGTCTCCTGACACCAATCAGCCCTTTGTGAGTGCTGATCCTGTCCCCAGGAGCTTTCATCTGTGAGATCTGGGCAGAGCAGAGAGCATTTCTGTCCTGTGAATGCTGGGCAGCAGTAGAGCAGTAGCCCACAGGTTGTTCTGCTGATCTTGGTGCTTTGTCTTGGGGCCTCTGGTGTAACCACTGGCTGTGGTTAATCAACTGTTAATCAACTGTCCTCTTACAACAAGCTCAAGGAAAACATTATTTATTGGAAGAAAGATGGCACTTCCACAGCCTGCTTAATCATGGTGGCAAACAAACCCTGTGGTCTCTGGCTTCCTGCAGGGTTCAGCAGAGGCTCTTTGCTGTTTGTTCTGGCCTTTTTTACTGGGCAGAGACCTTCTTCAGAGCTTCTCCTAGCTGAACTCCGAGCAGCAGCTGAGGTCAGCTTCTCAGCACTGGTGCAAGTTCAGCTCTTGTTTGGGTCCTGCCCCTCCTGGGAAGATGGAGGTGCCTGGGTTTCCTGGCAAACAGCACTGCTTGGCAGCCTGGCCCTGCTTTTGGTTTGCTTGTTTTTCCTCTGCTGTCTGTCTGAGACTGCTTTCTGCCCTGCTTTCTGCTTCTCTGAAGGATTTGCCTCTCCCTCAAGCCCCAGCCCCAGGTGCTGGGCTGCTATCCTCTTGGTGAGCTATGCCTCTGGGGTCACTGCTCTGGTTTGCCTTTGGAGGAAGGCAGAGGGGTGGGTAAGGGGTGAGCTTACTGGAGGGGCAGGCAGACTGAGAGGGGTTATCTCACCTTCTGGGAGGATCAGGAGATGCCTGTCTGGTTGAGTGGCTCCTGAGGACACAAAACCTGGGCATGCTGGGTTTGGAGCCCTGAGAGGGGTGAGTTCATCCCTAAGGAAGGCTGGGTTGGAAACCTTGGCTGCTGCTTGGTGCTGAGGACATCTCAGAGGTGGAGAGGCACTTCTAGGGGGGAAGGAGAAGACATGTCTCTGTGTTCAGCCTGAGAGCAGAGGAAAGGTGGCACATCACTGCAAAGGTCTGAAAAATCTGCAGGGGAGGAAGGGTCTCTGGGTGCTTCTCCAGTGAGATTGCAGAGAAAGAGCTTCAGGAGTGTCCAAGATTGCCATGAACAGACCAAAGAAGCAGCAACAAGGTGAATGGTGAGGGCTGCTCTCCCTTCAGGAGACTGTGGGCAGTGCAGAAGATCTGCAGACTGCTGTGTAATCCCTCAGTGACTTTACTGCTTGGGAGATGGCAGGTGATGTTTTAATTTCATCTATGCAGTAGTGGCCCCAGACACTTTGGAGCGAGGTGGTTATGGTCAAGTTTAGGGCAGATAATTGTTTGAACACCTCAGTTCAACTGGGAAGTTGTGGAGGTTAATTCTGTGCCTCTGCACGAGGAGACAAATCCTGAACTTGACTGAGAGCTGTGCAGTGCAGTTACAGGAGGGGGGGTGGAAGTGTGAGCTGGCAGGGCCATGGGTCACTGAGTAGGGCTGAAAGATGTCTGAAAGGCTGAGAAATGATTCTGTTCCTTGGTATGACAGAGCAGACTTGCAGGAGGGGCTGGCAGCATCACTGAGAACCTGAAGTCTCCCCAGGAGCACCTTGTGCCTACTGCCCCTCGTCCTCTCCATGGGACTCCATTTAAACAGGGAGGCTCCATCTGCTTTGTAGCTGCCCTTTAGGTACTGGAACATCCAAACAAGGTCTCCTCTAAGCCTTCTCTTCTCCAGACCCAGTTTTCTCAGCCTCTCCTTTTATGTTGCTCCTGGAGAGATTCTGTTTGAGCACAAGAGGGAAATTTTTCACCCTGAGAAAAATTTCAGTCAGACACTGGAATGGTCTCCCAAGGGAAGTGGTGGATTCCACCACTTGGGAAAGTTTGAAGTCTCAGCTCAAAGGGGTGCTGGGACATCTCAGATAAACAATAATATCAGAAGGGTTGGACCAGATGATCCTTGAGGTCCCTTCCAACCTGACATTCTGTAGCTCTATGAAGTCCCTCAATGCACCTGAACTGTCCAGGTGTGGTGTTGGCTCAGGGATGTGTTGGAAGCAGCTTCAGTTGTGTTTATGCCTTGTCTGTGTAGTGCAGGGAAACCAGAGCTGGAAGGAAGTGGCTGCAAGTTCATGTCATGGTGATCTCAAGCTCTATGCTACTCGACTGCTCAGCAGAAAAAGGCTGTGGTGCTGACAGGCTGTTGTGTTCTTGCAGCAGGCAACTCTCCAGGAACTGTGACCTGGCCATAATTCACCAGCTTTTGTGGGGGAGGAGAGAGAACTGAAGCTTTGTGGTAACTCAACCTCTCCCTTGCCAAACGCTGCATCAGTCTCTTTCTTCAAATGTGTGAACTGCTTGGAAAAATGCTGAAAAAAAGCAAAGGAACCTCTGCAAAGTTCTGTCTGGGGTGAAGCTGTGTGCTGGGTGGGTCAGCAGCATCAGAGAGGCAGGACTGACTCCTTTGCAGCTGGGCAAGCAGAAGGTTTGTACCAACACACAGCATGGGAGAGCTGTGGCAGCCAGCCCTGCCAGGGAAGTGCTCCTGCTGCCAGAGCCCAGCTCCAGCTCAGCATCAGCTTGTGTCAGGAAATAGGAACTGGAAGTTTTGGAGAGCTCAGGGCTTGCTCAGCAGTAGGTCCAGTGTGCTACTGGGACAGCTCTTCTGGCAAGGGATTTGTGAAACCACGGGATTAGTGTGTGCTGAACTGAGGAGCCTGACATGGGAACACTTGTACTAAAAACTCCCAAACCCCTTTGGCTGAGGGCTGGTGACTGACCCGGTGGCTGGAGGAGTCCAGGCTCATGTAAGGGCTGTGGGATGCATTGAGTCAGGCTTTACAAATCTGGTCCAATTTTTGGAAAATATGTTCTGTTCTGTCTGCTGGGATGCTAAGAGATGGAGAAGAGCTTTGTTCCTGCAGTCTGTGGCTGGCTTTGCCTGTTAAAATGAATTCCAAATGTTACATAAACACTGTCCTTACTCTGGTTGCAACATCAGGTTGTGCTGGTTCCTGTGCTGTGTGGAGCTGGGGGTGGGATGGGGGCAACCCCCTCCCTGAGCAGGACAAAATCCACTGGTGAAGCAGCTCCTGGGACCTTGCTCCAGGCTGGTGAGGGAGAGGCTGCAAGGCATAGCATGGACCTGGTGTGGCTGCAGCCCTGACCCCCTGGAACTGAATGGTACAGCAAACTCTGCTTTTCCTGTCAAAAGAGCAGAGTTGCAGGTCATGGTAGCTCTGAAGGGAACTGATGGTTTTGCTGAAGCAGAGCTGGAGCTGAGGAAATAAGCTACAAAGCTTTGGAAGCTTCCCTGCTGAAGCAAGAGCTGGTAGGATATGCAGTGGCTGCTTCCTCTCCAAGGTCCTGTAAAGCTGCAAAACATCACATGCCTTTTGGGGCAGGCTTAATTTTCGTTAAGAGCTCTGCACACTTACAGAGGGATGAAAGTAGGAGGTATCTGAATGCAGCTTCTGCAGGCCCTGGGCAGAAGGGCCTTGCAGCTGATTTTCTGGGTGCAGCACTCTTACCAGGTCCCTTTCTCTCACAGTTGTTGAGCAACTGCTGAGTTTTATTCCATGCTTTTGTCCAGCCTCTGTTAACAGCAAGCTAGTAAAGCCCTGATCTGACATTAGAACTTGATTGCCACTCAGACTCCAAAGCTTTCCAGGAGCTTTCAGAAAAGGAACTGTAACTTGTGAGAGGGTAATTCTGGTAGATCTCCCCCCTGTAACTATCTTAGCTTTCAAAAAAATCAAGTAATTGCAAAACAGATGGGTGAGAACTCTGCATGCAGGGTGCTGCCTGTGGGCTGGGCAGTTTGCAGGGTGTAGGACACAGTTCCTGTCAGAGCAGAGGTGAAGGGAACTCTGAGTTGTGGTGTATTTGATTTTTCTGGCAAGGTTCATGTCAAAAAACTCCACTCACTGCCTTAAGTTCTCCAGACTGTGTTTTCCCACCTCAGAATTGTGAGCACAGGCTGGTAACTTGGTAGAGCAGAGCTGTTTAGGTGCAGCACTGGGGAGCAGAGGTCTGGGTTGAGCTTTTGCTTTGTTTCAGCTGTGATGTGTTGCTGGGCAGGCAGCAGGATTTCTGCCCAAATGTGAGGGGAGCACCAAACCCTCCCATAAACCACTGAGAAACATAGCAGCAGCTGAGTGGTTTTAAAGTCTCTGGCCTCCTTTTTCCCTCTCTACAACCACCATCTGTTTCCTGTGAGACTTACCAGTGGTAACATCTTCATAGCTAAAAAATAATCTTTGCTAGACCCTGCTGGAAAGACTCAGAAGAGTTAAAGTTGCCTCAAAAGCCATTTGACCCTCAGACTGGGGACAGTGGTCACCCAGGAAAGTACAAGTTCTCCTTGGAGCCTGGGCCAGAGGTTGTTCTGCAGCATGTTAGCTGGGTGCAGCATCAGGAGCTCAAGCTCCTAAAGCCAACCTGAGTCCTTGCTCTGCCCTGGGTGCTCCTGCCATAATGCTGAAGCCTGGTATGGCTCAGTGCTGAGCTTCAGAGAAGCCAGGGAGAAATGGCTCTTTTTTTGTTGTTGTTGTTTGTTTTTTCTGGACACTGAGCTCACATCTGGTTTGACTAAACTCTTCCAGCTATTCTCCTTTCCCTGTAAAGATCTTGGATCCTTAGGAGGGTGCTTGCCTAACTGGCTCTCTGAGGTGAAGCTGAAGGGAGGTGAACACTGTGTACCAGTGCAGCTCGTGGAGCTTGGAGAAGCAGAATTATGATGTTCCTCACAGTTTTGGATTCAGTTTTTCCACAGAGACACTGAAATATTCTTGGCTCTAACAGAGCTTTTATCTTGACAGAGCTCAGCATGTTGTGGTTGCTTGTTGGCCAGGACAGCAGCTTGGTTGGGCACCTGACCTGCAGTGAGGGTAACAGCAGAAACAAAGGTCTCCTCTGCTTGAAACTGAAGGAGGGGAAAGCTGCTGAACATGTTCCTCACTTCTGGGCAGGGTTTGTCTACTATATGAGACAGATTTAAGTGGCCTTCCTCCTCTCCAGCCACTCTCTCATGCCTGACTTCTCTTTACCAGTGCAATTGGTTGGGCTGATGCCAACCTTCAAATACCTATCTGCTCTTCCTTCTAATTCCTGTCTGCTTTAAAGTGTCAAGGTTGATGTTTATGGCTTTTTGGCTTTGAAAGCTTTTCAGATGCTTCCACATCACCAGTATTTGAGAGGAAACTTGTTTGTGAGTGCAGATAGATTCTTGGTCGTGGTTGTTTCAGGGAACTTGTAACCAGCACCCTCTTGGCTAGATGAAGTGCCTAAGTATCTTTTGTTTTCCAGATTTCTAGCAAATATTTATAGAAATTCAGTAACTTTCCACCTTGACCAAGCATCACAGGTATGTGGTCAGTTCCACAGCTGGTGTCACAGTTGATGGGGCAGGTTGGTAAGGTGAAACACAGGTGTCTTCCTGCATTTGGATTGTCCATGATAAAACCAAACACAAGCATATGGCTCAACACATGGGCTTTGTCTTGGTGATCTTTCAGAGATGAGAATGCCTGGAGAAGTGCTGAGCAAAGACTCTCTTTTCTCTCAGAAAACCAACCCAAAAGAAAACAAAAACCCAAAACCCCAAACAAACCCAATGTGAACCCTGCAGAGGGAGAAATATTCTTTCTTTTTCAGACTTGAAACTGCACCTGCAGAGCACAGACTATGGGAACTTCCTGGCCAATGAAGCCTCCCCTCTGACTGTCTCAGTCATAGATGACAAACTGAAGGAGAAGATGGTGGTGGAATTCCGTCACATGAGGAACCATGCCTATGAGCCCCTTGCAAGCTTCCTGGACTTCATCACGTGAGTACCAGCTGGTTTTGAGCAGCATTTGAAGCACTGGGTGCTCTTCCAGACTTGAGGGCTCTCAGACTGGCTGTCCCCACTCTGCCCTGTAGCTGCTGTGTTTCCTGCAGCTCCCTGAATGAAACTCAAGGTCTCAAACCAGCTGTGGTGTTCAAGGCATCTGTTCCCAGGGTGTGTGTGCTTCACTGGCACCACTACAGAGCTGCCTTCAATGGCAGAGTTGGTTCTGTCCCTGTCAGAGCCATCATTTCCCCTTGTCCCTTGTGTCAAATGTTCTAGGACTTGAAAAATGTGATCCTGCTGCAAAACACAGGCACACTGTCCATGTGCCTGGCTTCACTTACCTGAGTTCTGACCCACTGAGGTCCCTGAGCCTTCCTCAGGGCTGCTGTGTTCCTGCCATCACACCCTAAGGGGTTACAGGCCTTTGATAGGTGACATTAGAGCAACCTTCCAATATCTGCAGGGGCTACAAGAAAGCTGGGGGAGGGCTTTGGACACGGGGGGGGTAGGGGGAGCACAAGGGGAAATGGGTTAAAACTTGAAGAGGGGAGACTGAGGTTGGACATGAGGAAGAAATTCTTGAATTTGAGGGTGCTGAGCCCCTGGCCCAGGTTGCCCATGGAAGCTGTGGCTGCCCCATCCCTGGCAGTGTCCAAGTCCAGGCTGGATGGGGCTGGGAGCAACCTGGGCTGGTGGGAGGTGTCCCTGCCCATGTTGGGGTTGGGACTGGAGGAGCTTTAGGGTCCCTTCCAACCCAAACCATTCTGTGACTATGATGCCCTCACAAACTGATTCAGAAAGTTGACCTGGCTAAAAATTGAACAATTTTTCCCTGTGGGGTTTACTCTCTGACAGATTTCTCTTTTTCTGCCGGTTCAGTGGGTTCAAGGAAGTCCAGCACTAAGGGGAGGGAGGGCCCAGAATATGGAGCAGGGAAAAACAGAGCTGCAGTGACCTCAGTGTCTCTTTCAGTGTGAAAAGGCAGGGGCCGTGTGTGCTCACACAGCAGGTTCAGCTGTTGTGAAGAGCTTGAAATAGCACAGCTTTCTCACAGGTATCTTCTAGGTTTTGCTCTGCTCCCCTGTGTGCAGCTCTTGTTTTAATGGGGAATAAAATGAAATTGCTGCTCTTGGTGTGATACCAGTTGTGCTAGTTTGTATTGAAAACATGGAAGTAATATTGCCTTTTTTCTTTTCCTTAGTCTGCATTCCAGTAAGGTCTCATTTAGCTTCCAAACTGCCCAGCCAGTGGCCTTCTCTAACCTGTAAGGAGAAATCTCAGGGACAAAAGTGAATTTCTGGCTCCATGAGTTTACCTTGCACCTCTGAGAATAAAGTTGTGCTCTGTTCTGGAGTTGGACAGCTGATGCCTCAGTATTTGGCTGTTTGAGGCTGTGAGCTTGGGCTCCTCACAGGTCTTTGGGCAAGTGGTGTTTGATCTTGCTGCTCTGGCAGTTGTGTGGGTGTTATCTTGCTTGCCACCCAGAAGTTTTGTCTTTCAGTGGTGCAGGCTGATGTGGAAAGGCTTTTGTGGTCCATTGCAAGATCTTTAAATTTATTGGCCTATTTGTGGCTTCTCCTGCAAGTGCAAATATTGATTAAAGAGCTGATGCTGTCACATTCCTTCCTCTTCTGCCCTTTCTATGTCTGGGCAGTAATGTTGCCTCTTTTTTTCTGACCCAGTGGTTCATAGCTGTAATTTTCTGGGTCACTGTGCTCAAGCCTTTCCTAGATTCTAAGAAAAAGCATCTTTTCATGTATCTGCCACTCAAATGTGTGGAGTTTTCATATTTGGCTCCAGATATGGAGCAAGACATGACTAGGCCCCCATTTTGCAGCAGTGTTTGCAAAGGATGGAGCAGTTTCTAGCTCATCATTTTAGTTGTATGGAGCAACCTCTTCCATTCCCTCAAACTGAAATTAACTTTCAAAACATCTCTTTGCCCATCTTTCACTTGCTGCCCAGATGTCAGGAACTGTTTGAGCCTGGCAGTATTGGGAAACTTTCCTCTCTTGATGCTTTTCTTTGCTGCTCTATGTCTGGAATCTGTGGAAGTATCCTGGGAGTTGCTCATGGTTTCCTCTCAGCTTCTGTCATATCTTTTTAAAGGCAGTAGTCTGGGCAGGACACTGAGCATCTTGCAGACTATAAAATTGTGCTGTTCCCAGTTTAATTTTGAAAACCAATGTGTGGAAAAGAGGAACTGAAAGGAGTCAGGCCATGCCTGCCCTGGGTACATGCTGTGTAACTTGGTGGGAAGGCTGGGAATGGCTGTGGAAATTCATTTTCCTGTCACATCAGTCCTGCTGACCTTTCTGCAGTGCCTACATCCAGTGCAAGTTGTATGGAAAGTTTTAAACATCTCATGTCATCTGATAGGATGGTTCTCATAGCTCTGTGAGTGACAATTTTAAAACTGATGTTTTCTCCACAACTAAATTTAACTTTGACCTTGTTCTGCTTCTCTCTCTGATTTTGATGAGATCCCTTTAGCAAAACACAATTCTGTGCAGGTACCTGTAGCACTTGCTGTGTAATCTCATCTTAAATACATCGGCCCCCATTCAGCACAGGATGTTTCTTCCTTGATTTGTCTTCACTCTCATATCTTCTTTTGCTTTTCACCCACAAAATTTGCTCTAATGCACCTGTCTGCAGTGCTGCCTAGAGGAAAGCTGGAGATGAAGCAGGAGTAAAGCTGTTTTCTTACATGAAGCATCTCCCTTCTCTTGTGGAGCCTTCTGGGCAAGGACTCTGAGTGTTTAATTGTATTCTGGTGTGGTTCTGCTGCCCAGTGATGGAGGGATCTCCTCTGGGTCTGCATTCATCCTCCTGACAAGGTATTCAAAAAATGGAGGTGGTGTTACCAGCTTCAGCCGGGCCAGGGTGGGACTTGGTATGATACTACAGATAACTTAAAAATGAAGAATGAGGACAGTGAAACACAAAGCTCTGCCAGAGAGTGGGTCTTAAAATCTTCTTTTGATAATCCTCTATTTGGTGGCTGGGCTAGTTGAAAAGGAGACAGACTAGATGGGACTTCTTGGGCTATGTTTTGTTCCCTGCAAGAGTTTCCTGGCTTGTAGTAGGACCTGGTTTGGGGCAGGGAGCCAGAATTCCAGGCTTTATTATCCTGCTGACAGCGTGAAGCTTTCCACACCACCTCCCAGGTAGCTGGAGTGAAGAAGAAGAAGAAGAAGAGGTCGGGTGGGAGGCCAGGAGCACAGATTTGTGCCATCAGCCTCCATCTAACCCAGGGCAGTGCTGGGAGGTGTTTGGCCAGAGGATGTTGGCAGTGCTGGGGATGCTCTGCCTGTGCACACAGCATCATCCCACCTGCCTTGGGTGACACTGGGACACAGCTCTGCTGCTTCATCTCCCACTCTGGCTGGCTACACAGAGAGGTGTGATGAGGTGATTTATCTTTGCCTTTTGACCATGAATTTCCTTTCTTTTAGGGTAGATAATGAAATTTAAGCAGGAAATGAGTGCTCCTTGTAGACAGCTCCAGGCAAGCAAGGCACCAGGTGGTCAGAAGAAGAAATTGTACTGAGCTGAATGTGTCCATGTGCTAAACTTCCCAGGCTGAATTGAAATAGAAAATGGTAGAAAGGTATGGAAAGTTTTAGTGGGGCTGGCATCTGGAGGAGGAAAGCTTTGTGTCACTGGGACTCTCTTGAGAGAGAGGCATTGGGGTTGTAAACAGAGGTTTTAAAAATGGAGTGGGATTGCAGGAGGTGTGTGTGGCTTAAAACAGAAGGAAATGTTTTGTCACATGTCCAGTTCAGCTCTGAAACTCACTGCTGCTGGGTGCCTGTGTGTGTACTTGCATTTTTGGCCACCTTAGAAAGTCCTGATGATGCTCACAGGAGACTCATGGCCTGGGAAACACTTGAGTGGCATCTCCCTGAGGGTGGCCAGGCGGGAGAACGAGCAAGCATTTTAAAAAATCAGGCTTTCTCCTTCATGAAATGTCCTGCTGGGTTTGGGGTGCTTTTGAGTGAATCCACGTGTGAATTGTGGTAGTCTCCTGAGTTCCTTGGTTTTGGTAGGTACTCACATCTTGCCCCAGAGAAAATCTGGGCTAAGCAGTTAAGAGCAGCTGTCACCTTTGTCACCTCTGATTGTTTCAGAGCCAACCTCCCCAAAAAAGATTATGCTTTGTCCTTTCTCTTCCCTCTTCTAAGTGACCCGTGAGCTAAGTGAGGACACAATAAGGAGAGAGCAGCAAGGGGCACATGGGGTCTGGAGCAGCAGGAGGATGTCCTGGTCCTGCTGTCCCCTCCTTGCCCAGCTCCAGGGTGAGGCAGTGCTGCCTGGGCTTGCCGAGAGGTGGCACTCCAGCCCTGTGACTGCCTGTCCCCAGGGGCACACCTTGTCCCAGGTAAGGCTGCTCACCTTCAGAGATGGTGGGCAGGAGCTGGACTGTCTCCTGAGCTTGGGGGGTGGAGGACAAAAAAAAAAAAGCACACAAACAAAACTGACCCAGGAACAAAGCAGTTTTCATTCCTCAGGTCACTTTCTGCCACTGAGCTTTGTCCTTGTTGTGCTCCACTCCTGGCACCATGCTGACTCTTTCCTGGCTCCTCTCTTCTACAGGAAGTCTTCTGTGGCAACTCTGGTGTTGTTAGTACCAAAATACTGAGGAAACTGGCTGGTCTCCCCTTTATTTTGTTGGTTGATTTTTGTTTTTTTTTCAAGTGGTGATGTAGCTGATGACCTCTGCCACTGCCAGGCATGGTAAGGCAAAACTCAACTTTTGTTGGGCCTGCCATGGTCTCTGTAAGCCACCTGCCAGCTCTGCATCTTGCTGGAAGGCTGATGGTGCTTCCCAGCTGACTGTAGGAAGTTCTGACTGATAGGCACAAGTTGGCTGTTAATACCTGTGCTCCAACACAAACATTTGCCTGTTTGGCTGAGGGAATGTGGGCAATGTTCTGGAGGGCAGCAACAAACAGGTATTAAGTGTACTTGAAACAGCAAACCCCACTTCCTGAATTCAACAAGCACATATTGATTTGTGGGATGGAAGTGGGCTTTAGGTTCTTCTTGGTGTTGTGCTGCCATGCCTTTCTGTAAAGGCTTTGTTCTTTGTGTTAGCCTGACACAGTGCCATGTCCTGTCTCCTTCCTCCTGGGGTTCCTGTCTAGAAAGGATTTTTATCCTGGTGTCCTCCCCATTCTAGCCTGTTGCAGTCTGAGCTTTAGTATTTTTCCAGGGGAGGAGGAAAAAGGTATTTTTTTGTGGGTGATTTTTGTTGTTTGTTTGTTTGTTCTATTGGTTGGTTTTGCTTTTTTATGGGGGGTAGGCATTTCTTTGGGTTTTTTTTTGTATGTTTTTGTTTGTTTGGTTGGTTGGTTTGGTTTGGTTTTTTGTTGTTGTCATTGTTACCCTTTCTTCAGCACAGTCCCTTCTCCACTCTTGAAATCTGCTTTTGCAGCAGGCTGCCATGAGGGCTCTGGCAGCTCTTGAGCCCTTGCAGGAGGCAGAGGAGGCTTTGATCTTGTGCTGGGGATCCTCTGGTGACTGCAGAAATAGAATCCACTGGAGGAGTTGAGGTCTGAAGGGGACCTGGCTCGAAACACATTTTCTAAATCCATGGTGAAGCCCGTGGTCAGAGGACAGACCAGGTAACCTTTTGTCTGCTGGGGCTGAGAGCTGGGTTCTTTATTGCCCTGGAGATGCAGCTGGGAACTTGGCTTTCAGTCTGTTTTTGTGGTCAGCAGACGTGGTTTTGATGAGGCTGCATGTACCTTTTCCCTCACACATGCCTTTTCTGAGCTGACACTTTCCTCTGTTACCTCCTCCCTGACCCAGTCCTGCTCTGCCTCTCCCCTGCACTGGATAGATCTAGTTTCTGCTGCATGACTTTTGAGTTCAAACTTAATCTTGCAGCAGTGATTTTTCTGGTGCCAAATTGTTTCAACTGCTACTTCAGCTGAAGGGGAATAATCCTCTTCACTGGAGTAGGAAGTTGCCTGTCTTTGTTCTACATATCCTGGAGTGTACATCCTGGCATAACTGCAGAAGTTCCAAAATATGACTGCATCCTTTTGGAGCCTTTTCTTGCAGAAGGACAAACTCCAAATGCTTTATATTAGACACTTGCAGTTTATTTGGGCAAACCCAACACTCTGAAAGCTTTTTCCTAATGCTGCTGTGGTTAAAACTGCACTACACTCTTCTGAATGAGCTGTTGATCCCTTGGTGACAGGGGGGTTGGGAAGCAGAATGTACCCTGGTGGCTGGGGATCCTGCAATAAAAGGTTTATGAGCCTTTTCTGGCAGAGAGGGTTTTGGCAGAGAAGTACAGGTTCCTGACAAACAGCTTCCCTGTTTGCAGGGAGTGCAAAGTTGAACTGATAAACCAAGTTCTAGGAGTGCTTATGCAATATTCAAAAGAAGAGGGCATGGAACTAATGGTTTGGAAATGATCACAGGCTTGTGTCCTCTGGGTGGTACCATCAGAACTGCATCTGTCCTCCTGCCAGCTCGAAGGGTACACATCTCAGACCATGTTCCCACAACCAGGGTCTGAAAAGGGAGTGGGTGGTGTGCCTGAGTGCTGGCTCTGGGAGTCACCTTTCACAATGGTGTGACAGTTAGTGTCCTCATCAGAAAGGGACTCTTGGAAAGGTAGATTTCCCTGTGTGTTTTGCTGAGGGGATGCTTTTTCTTTGGTTTTTTTCTTTTTCCAAACCTCTGGTGCCTGGAGAACACTTGATTTGTCCAGTGGATTTGAACAGGGAGAGCATGAGCCTCATCCCATTGCTGTTCCTCCCTGGGAATTGCCTGGCAGGGCACACAGGAGGAGCCACAGCCAGGAGCAGTGTGCTGCAGCTGAAGTGAAGACACAGCAGAGTGGCACTGGTGAGCTCCAGCTCTAGGTCTGTGTTTCCCGAAGGCAGATCCATCTTTAACAGAGCTCTGCAGCCCTGAGAAGGTGTTTGAGCATGCAAGGTGTGGGTGATGAGGTGGGAACACATCACCCCTGATACCATCTCTCTCCAACTGATGCTGCTTCATCCACAGAGTGTGGACTCAGCTATCTTGGGCTTTGTTCAGAGCTGACTCAGTGGTGATTCTGCAGCCTGAAGGAGCAGTCCTCCTGCTTCCCTCACGTGCCTTCTCTTTCCCTCTCCAGGCTGAGCATGGTTAGAGTCATAAACCAGGGAGTGAAGGGGTATGTTAGGAGGTTATCAGTGCTCCTCAGATCCATGTATGTGTGGGGACAGCCTGCATGCAGTGCTTGCCATTGGATGAATGTTGACTGAGCACTTCTGTCCCTCTGCAGCCTGCTTCACTCCTTGGTTGAAACTGCTCTCCAGGCTTTCTGGTGCTTGACCTTGGAGGCCTTAATTTGCCTTTTACCTTTCCATGGATTTGCCTCACCCAGTGAGGCAAGTTCCAGTCAGAGGAGGTCTGGAGGCCAAGGGCACAGCTTCTAGAGGGCATCTTGGGGCCTAGTTCCCTTTCCCAGATCCTTGTTCTGTCTGTTAGTTTGAAGCCTAGTAAATACTTGCGTGGAGCTTTCCATAAATACTGCAAAGTACTGGAGTGTTTGGAGGCCAAGCAGATCTTGGTTTCCTGCATGTCAGGTGACATGGTGATTTTTTCTCATGTCTTCTGCTGGCAGCAGGTCCCTCTGCACAGTCACGTTCTGTGTCTTATCGAAGCCCAGACCACACAATCACTGACAATCTGCCAAGGGTGTTTAGGCCATAAAACTCATTCAGCTTCCTTGGCTGCTCCAGGCAATTCTGGGGGCAGTGTGAGTTTTGGACAGTGCAGCCTTTAGTCTTTGATACCCTTGGATTATGGGATGATTTGGTGCTTTACATACAAGGAAGGGAAGAAAACAGTAGATGCAGTTTTGGCTTTTGCAGTTGATCTGTGTGAAAGCAGCATGATTAGATGGTTCTGGTCAATATTTAATAAGTAAAGAGTGCTGAAGCCTCCTCAGCACTGCCCAGTGTGCCAGGACTCAGCCTTGCACACCAGCCCAGTGTTGCTCAGGCTCTGAGGTGAATCTTGGAGGCCACAGGTTTCAACAACCAGAGGCTCTGTGAGGTGTTCAAAGGGTTTGTACACATGTAGAACAGGATGTCAGATTCATAAAGTCTCAAAATGAAAAGCACTTTTTCTAGCTTTTTTTTTCTTGTTAGCCTTTAGCACAGCTAACACTGTACAACTGCTTATTAGTTACCAGATGATACCACTGGAAAACTGAGGTCAGTATCCCAAGAGATGTAGACTCACTAGAAGATGGTAAAAATCATGTGGAGATGCAGCTAAATATAGATTTAATGCTGAGAACATTCCTGGATTCTTGTATTTGAGAGGCTGCCACAGCCTCTATACTACTGTGGAGTTATAACTCTGCTGTGAGATAGTTTTGTTGATCTAAGTTTAGCAGGGCACCCACTTATTGGCCGAGTGCCCTTGGTTTGTGGTGGCAACCATGGAATTCTCAGATTTCTCTTTGGCAGGTTCACAAACCTGCCACTTAGGTGTGGGTTTGTTGGTTTTTTGTTGTTGTTGTTGTTTTTGTTTTTTTTTTCTGGTGTGACTCTAGGGAAGGCAGTGTGTGAAGACAGGAGGAGATGAGGACACTGAGTAGAGACCATCACATGCTGTGTCTGCTCTTGCTGTTCCCTGGACTGCCAGAGCTTCAGCTGCAGACAGGGGCACAACAGCTGCTTTGGCCAGAAGCTGCTGGTTTGAATTCTGTCGGTCTGAGCTCAAAAATCCACTGAAGGATTTGACCCAATTCATCCATTGTCTGACTTGAACAACTCTCAGAGACACCGAAGCCTTCCTGATGTGCAGCATCTCTCTCCTTTCCCAGTCAGGACAGCTCTGTGGTTATTTACTAATGATCCTAAAACTACATAATAACTAATAAATATTTAGTAATGATCCTCTAGATATCAGCATCTCACCTCTTGGCTGTTCTTCTTGTCTCATTTTTATTTGAAGCCTGTGAGCTGCTGTCCCCCTGACTGCCTACAATCAGAGCCAGAGAGGGGGGTGACAAGTGGCTGTGCCTACCAGCACCTTTGCTCAGGTCTCAAACCCAGTGGGATCAGGCAATGGGTCTGTGTAGAGTGCACAAAGCCAAGGAAGCAGCAGTACAACCATCCTGGAGCTGCTTCCTGAGGTTATTTCCCCCCAGCCCCCCAGCACATGGACTGGATGAGCTGCAAGAGGGAAGCAGTAGATGCTAAAGTGACAAATAGTCACAAGAGCTTTAGATGGTGATGAAGCTATCTCTGGAATTCCTGCTGAGTTTAGAGCACTGCTTTGATCCTGGTGATTTCCCTTTTTCATCCCAAAATAAACACATGCTACAACAGCAGTCTGAGTAACTGCTCCATGCAATCCCACAATGACTTTTTGCCTTGCTGGCTTTAGTCTGCACTGAGATCTGGGGCTGGTTTTGAACAGAATTAAAGTTGCTTGAGCAATGCAATACCTTAACCCATCCTGGCAGAACCCCTGAGCCACAGCCCAATTCTTCCCAGTTCTTCCACTTGTGCATCAGCCTGCAGCTCTGTGCCATGGCTGCTGTCACCCAGGGCTGTCCTCCTGACCCCTTGCAGAGCATCTCTTGAGCTGCAAAGCTTCCAGAGGATCCCTGAGCATCACAGGTCATGCAATGTTCCCTCATTAGTCATGCTTTGTGACCACTTGCAGTATTGTTTATGGTTTCTTTAATATCCTAGAGGAGAAAGCAATAAAAAAACCCCAACCTGTCTGCTGTAGGACAATGAGTCTTTCTGATTAGATTAGATTAGAAAATAGGGGAGGGAGAAGCCCTAACTGTCTTGGGGTCACTGCCTTGCAGGGTTCTGCCCAAGAGCCTTCAGGCCAAGTTATAAATGCCCCATGTGACAAGCTTTCATGTATTTTATGTGCTCCCCTGCTAAAAAACCTTTCCCAACAGTCAGCAGGCTGTTGCAATCTTTCTTGCATGTCTTGTTTATAAGTGGCTGTATTTAGTAACCCCAAAAGGAGGAAACATAGAGGGTCAGAGCAGCTGTACATGGCTTTTGCATGTCTGCTTTCCTCCTCCTCAGCTCTGCTTGATAGCTCTCCACAGATGACTGTCTCAGAAGTTAGCTGCTGAGGTCTGCCTCTCTTCTCTTCTCTCCAAGAGGTCTCTGCTGTGCTGCTTTGTGGTCTGTTTGGAGATAATACCTCCCAAAACCAGCTGTGAGAGTGAACTCTCTGACCTGCTGCTGGATGGAATATTTCTCCACACATACACCTTTGGCTTCTCTGGGCATGTCCTGGCTTTGTGCTTATTAAATGTTGCCCAGTGCCCATGGTGCTGGGCTGGAGGTCTCTGGAGGAGAGAAGATCCTGGCTTTGGTTGTCTCAAGCTGTCAGCCAACTTCTCTGCTCTGATCTGGGTGATATTTCTATGCTTGCTGACTCCTTCCTGTTCTTTAATAAGAAATTCTGCTCTTCTGTGATGCTTCTGAGTACCAACTAAAATCACATTTCTGTGAAGGTGAATTTCTGGAATACACCACATCTCAGCTTGGTGGCTGACAGGAAGAGTGAAGCAGAGCATCACTGCACCTCAAACCCTGACTGAACATCACATCCCCTCTCTGTGTGCATCTCCTCATGTGGGCAGAGAGCAGCTGAAAGCAAGAGTGGAGAATGTGTCCCTGCCATGGACTTAATGGGGGCAAGCTTGGGGGCTTGAGATCAGGCACCATTTTGTCACTTAATGACAGCCCTGCCAGCCTGTGTCCCTGAGAGCCTCCATAAAATGCTTTCTCCTCTGAACTCCTACTGAGTCTTCCCAAGGAGGTAGTGCAGAGGATTGGCCTCACCAAGGAGCTTGTTGCTCCTTCTGCCTGTCTCCAGTCTCCCACCACATCATCCTACATCCTAACTGCTTTTCCATGTCAAGTAAGGGTTGCAGTAAGACTTCATGATGTTGCAAGTGACCAACTAGTCCTGTTTCCTCAGGAAACAGTCTGGTCCTTTAACCTTTTAGCTGCACTGAGAGCTAGTGAAGGCTAAAATGCTCTTGGAGCATGCATGAACCTTGAAATCTGAAACATTTGAAGTTGGTGAGAACCTAACAGGAGATGGGGAGGATGATGACAAAAGCTGCTTAATTAATTGAGTGGTTGGGAGTTGCTAGGAAAGCTGTTGCCACCATAATAAATCTTCATACGTTGGGCTTGGGAGGAAATGCCAACCTGGCCAGGACCTCTGCAATGAGTACAGTGGTGGTAATGGAGGCAGAAAAGGGAGAGTTGTCTCTTCCACAGGTGAGAAGAAGCATTTCCAGCTGCCCTGCCACCAGGAGACTTCCCTGTTGAGTGTTCCTGCTGGGATGAACATGGTCTGGGCTCACTGGAAGGAAATGGGAACTATCAGGAAGGATTGGGAAGTGGTACCTTGGCAGGCAGGGGAAGACATTTGTTCTCCTGCAGCTCTTTTGTTGTAAAAGACTGAAATGCTGTTGGCAGTGGAAATTTGAATGAGAAATTTCCCCTCTGACTCATGCAGGGTAACTCCTCCTGCAGCCATGAATTCTTCTCAGACAGCAAGGTTTCAGTTGTCTCTATAGGTAAAGCACTCCTTCAGCAAGTGCTCCTGGATGTCCTTGGATACCTTGGCATTTGATTTATAGACTCTGCCTTTCCCCAGGCTCCCCTGGAGGATGAGGAAACAAGCAAGTTAAGGGGCATAAATGAAATGGGGAGAGCCATGTTTTGCCCTCTGGCAGAGGAAGCCAGCTGGGTTGTCCTTCTTGGGACCATCAGTCTGGAAAAAAGGAGCTTCTCACCATGAAGAGGGGGCAGAGTCAGGCTGCTCTCCCCAGACCTGAGCTGGGCTTGGGTGTCCATGGGGGTGAGATCAGTGTGACTCCAGGAGCTAAAGTGCTTTGAAGACCTGAGAACAGAAAGGCCTTGAGGCACTTTCCCTCAGTTCCTCTTGTCTGGTTGACTTTGGCCAGGCTCCTTGCAAGCTGCTGCAAATAATCTTGCAGAGAACAACCACCACGGTAAGCTGGGAGCTCGTGCAGAGTGCAATCACAGAATTGGCATGCTTGGAAAAGACCTTTAAGGTCTTTAAGGACCTTTATGCCCTCCAACCATCAACACAATCCCCCCTCAAAAAAATAAATAAATAAATAAATAAAAGATTATATATATATTGCCAAGCCCACTGGAACATGTCCTAAAGTGCCTCATCTGCATGGTTTTAAAAAACTTGCAAGGATGGTGACTCCACCACCTCCCTGGGCAACCAGTTCCAGTGCCTGACTACTCTCTCAGTAAAGAAATTCTTCCCAAGATCTGGTCTAAACCTCCCCTGGGGTGACTTCAGGCCATTTCCTCTGGTCCTGTCATTATTTATTTCAGAGAAGAGCCCAACACCCACCTCCCTACAGCCTCCTTTCAGGTAGGGAGCAATAAATAAGGTCTCCCCTCAGCCTTCTCCTCTCCAAACTCAACATTCCCAATGTTCTCAGCCTCTGCTCACAGGACTTGTTCTCCAGACCCTTCCCCAGCTTGGGTCCCCTCTCTGAACTCCCCCAATTTCTTTCTTGTAGTGAAGGGCCCAGAACACAGCACTCGAGGTGCAGCAATGATCAGGTTCCTGTTGTTGTTCCTGTGTAGACTGAGCTGAAGAAATGGATTTGGTCTGGTTTGGTGAGAGGAATTCTGCCCGTGGTCTTTCCTGGAAGCTGCTGTGTTGCACTGAGCAAACTTACATGTTGGAGGGCAGATGGTGGAGCTGGGAAGTAACAGAATCACTGATTTATTAAGACTAGAAAAGCCTTCTGAGATCATCAAGTCCAACCTGTGACCTACCTCCTGAAACACCTCCAGGGATGGTGACCCCACCATTTCCCTGAGCACTCCATCCCAGTGCCTGATCACCCTCTCCATCAGGAAGTGTTTCCTGATATCCACCCTAAACCTCCCCTGGGGCAGCTTCAGGCCTCTCCTCCTGACCCCAAACTGGCTGCAGCCTCCCTGCAGGTACCTATAGAGAGTGATGGGTCCAGAACTGGACCCAGCCTCACCAGTGCTGGGTACAAGGGCAGAATTTACATCCCTGGTCCATATCCTTGGTCTGGCTCACCGTGTGGAGGTGGATTTACCTGCATCAGGGGACAGATACTTCCTGTCAGGGGCTCCTCTCACTCCTCACAACCAGCCTCTTCTTACTGTCCTGGAGATTGCAATCATCTCCATGGTGAGAGTTGCACAACCAGAAGGGGGAGGATAATGAGCTTGTGGATGAAAGGGCACGAGGAGGTTTCCTGGTGCACGAGGCTTGTGCTGGTGGCTGTGGTTTTAGGCTGAAGGTTCCTGGGAGGGTGGCTGCAAACACAGAAAGGTTCCCTCCAGGAATGGTGTGGCTAGGATGTGCATTACCCAGCCCTGCAGGAGAGTGTGGGCAGCACCTCTCTGAGGATCTAAGGAGTGGAGTTTCTTCATGCATGTGCCCTGTGAGCATGGTTGGGAGGCAGGAAGCCCTTCTCATAAAAAACTGCTGGAATCTGCCTTGAACTGGCTCTGCTTGCCTGCCTTTGATGTGGTTCAAGGGGGAACGGGGCTGTGCTATCTCCTCCTCCTTAGCTCAGAAATGAGAAGACCAGCAGCCTCCCTGTGCCTGTCTGACAAATCCATCAGTCCTGCTGTCCCTGCCCTTGCCCCAGCCCTGGTGTTCTGCCAGACTGTTCTCTTTCTGCAGTGCCCAAGTACATGCAGGAAGCCTGAGCCTCAGCAGAGCTCCGACTCCAGATGCATGCAGCTCCTTCTCTTCTAGTTCAGGGCTCATCTCCTGTGTTTTGGAGCACCTCCTGCCAAGGAGCTTCTTCAGGTCTTTTTTATCATTTACCTTTTTAGAGTCAGAGCTCCAGCAGTGAGAGCCAGGGGGTGTAAAATCCCAAATCCCTGCTCTTCCAGCATCTCTGCCCCTTCCCAATGCTGCTGAGGGCCATTGGCAAAGGCAGCTTCTGCTGACTGCAGCAAAACCTTGCTTAATGGTTTTTCACATTCTCAGCTTGGTTGGCCTCTGGCTCAGCTGGTGGTGAAGGTGCTCAGAGCACTGCTCCTGTTCTTGCTGCTGACATTTTTCCTCTCTGGACCTTGTACTTACATGGTGTCTTGATCCCTTGCTTGGACCATCGACTTGGAGAACTTCACCAGCCTTTCTTTTATTCCCAGTCTTCAGGCCAACTGTGTCTCCATTCTTTGACTGGAAGGGGAGGACTGGGAGTTGATCTTTTCACTCTGCTTGGTACTGGTGGAGGCATCACCCTGTGCCAAATTCTTGGCTTCTTAGTGCAGGAAAAGCATGGACATCCTGGAGAGAAGGTCCCAAAGGAGCTTGGAGTGAAGTGGTTACATGTTGGATGTCCCATTACTGCTGTGCCAAAGACTGAATCTGCTAATCCTGTGTGGAGAGCTTGGTTAGGGACACGGGTGTATGGCCTGATGTGCAAAAGCCTGTAGCTTCTGCTTGGCAGAGGTGTGAACAGGCTGCTGTGCATTTTTGTGAGGGTGTGAATGAAGGTTGTGCCAAGACTGCCAGCCCTGTTGTTTCTGCAGGAATGGGACCCTTTCTCCCCAGCCTGTGGTGGTGTGAGATGGAGCAGTGGTGCTGGCAGGGAAGCTGAGCTGCAGGCAGGAGATGTGCAGATCTGCCACTCAGCCTGTCACACTGCTCTCTGGTGATGCAGGAAGAGCAGTGGGAATGCTGGAAGGACGAGTGTTCCCAGCTTTCCTGTGGGAGGGTGTAGGGGAGCTGGAGCCAGCCTCCTCCTGGTGGTGCCTGGGGTCAGATGAAAGGCAACAGACAAATGTCCATGAGGGAAATTCTGAGGAGCTGTTAGGAAAAGACTTTGCCAGTGTGGTCAGATACTGGAGCAGGCCCCTGGGGAGGTAGTGGGCTATACATCCTTGCAAATAATTCAGAGTCCAGTGGGACATAATCCCTGAGCAGCTGGAATCAGCCATCCAGCCATGCCCAAAGCAAGACTTTGGACCAGAGGCCTCCAGAAGACCCTTCCAGTCTGGTACTTCTCAGCAGTAGGTGGGAAAAGCTGAGATGGTGTCCCAGGTTCAGCCTGGGACTGAGCTTGACTCCCTTTTCCTAGGCTGGCACAATAAGGAGCCATTAAGGATGCTCCTTCCTGGTTTTTGGGGGGAAGCTCATCCCGGGGGTGCCCCGCAGATGCGTGTGGGGCCGGGTTTTCCATTCCCTGAATGGTGACAGGCTTCATCTTGCACCTCTCCAGGTACAGCTACATGATTGACAATGTCATTCTGCTCATCACTGGGACTCTGCACCAGCGTTCCATCTCGGAACTGGTGCCCAAGTGCCATCCTCTGGGAAGCTTTGAGCAGATGGAAGCCGTGAACATCGCGCAGACACCCGCGGAGCTCTACAATGCAATCCTGGTGGACACTCCCCTGGGTGAGCAGAGCCTTTCAGAACACCTCTCAGCTGTGTGTGGAGCAGGTGTCTCTTTGTCCCCCTGCTCTAACCAGGTCTAACTTTAATCTGATTTTCTGGAAGACAGAGCAGTGGGTGATGTGCAGGTGTGGCCGTGCTGCCTGGGGTGGCTGGGCTTGAGTTCAGGTTTCTGCCTGTCCTGTGTCACTTTTTCCTCTGGAGGGCCAAATATTTTTCTGTATGCTTCAACAAATGCCCGAGCCAGCACAATGAGAAGCTTGGTCTGTGTGAGCCATGCCTTGTACTGTCATGGAAGTGCAGGTGTAGCTCTATCCTCTCAGCTAGATTTGTTCTCTTTTGGGAACCCTCACCTGAAATTAGGGAGCAAGGAGGAAGTTTGAGAGGTCTTACACAATGAGATCTTTTCAGTAATTACCATGGGTTACCTCAGGGAAGAGCTACCAGGTCCTCTGTTGGAAACAGTCACTGAATTTCCAGCACTTTTCATTGGACCATTGGGCAACTTTTGTAGATAACTGTAGAGATCTGCATATACCCAGTCTTGTTCTGAGACTGGTAAAATAAGCTCTAGATAAGGAAAACTCTTTACATAGCAATAACTCCAACCAGCAAGAGCAAAAAGAAAAATAAATTAAAAAAAAAAATCTCCAAAAGTCTTTTTAAGCTCCATGTAGAGCAGGATGCTGCATTAAGGTATAATGTCTCAGGGCTGCTAGCCTTGACCAGGAGGTTGTGCTGTCAGTCAGCAAGACCTCCTCCCTCTCTGCTCTGTCTTGGTGAGGCCACATCTGGAATATTGTGTCCAGTTTTGGGCCCCTCAGTTCCAGAAGGACAGGGAACTGCTGGAGAGAGTCCAGCACAGAGCCCCCAGGCTGCTGAAGGGAGAGGAACATCTCCTGGTGAGGAAAGGCTGAGGGAGCTGGGGCTCTGCAGCTTGGAGAGGAGGAGATGAGGGCTGAGCTCATGAATGTTTATAAATATGGAAAGGGTGAGTGCCAGGAGGATGGGGCCAGGCTCTGCTCAGTGCTGGCCAGTGACAGGACAAGGGGCAGTGGGTACAAACTGGAGCACAGGAGGTTCCACATAAATAGAAGGAAAAAGTTTTTCCCTGTGAGGGTGAGGGAGCCCTGGCCCAGGCTGCCCAGGGGGGTTGTGGAGTCTCCTTCTCTGGAGACATTCCCAACCCAGCTGGAGGTGTTCTGTGTGACTGCTGGAGGTGACCCTGCTCTGCCAGGGGGCTTGGACTCAATCTTTTGAAGTCCCTTCCAATCCCTCACTTTCTGTGGTGACACTAAACTCAACAATCAGTTTTTTAAAGCTAAAAGCTGTAGGAAGTGGCTCTGGAGAAGATATGTAAGTCTTGTTGCAGCAGTAGGAGAGGTAGTCACAAGAGACTTTCTAGGTTAGCATCTGTGGGCAAAAAAGTGGTGAGGTATGCCTGAGTCAGTGATTAATCATACTTTTGGGGTTGCTAGAACAGCAAAACACTTCTAAGTCATCATGTTGTCTTTGATAGAAATAGTTGGGTTTGGAACTGAAAATGCTTTTGCAAATGCTCTCTGTAGTAATGAGGGCAAGTGAAGTCAAATAGTTGTCATGGAAAAGTGATTTGCCAGCCAGAGCCAAGCAAAGGAGGGAAAACATCTCTCAGGAGATGAGGTTGCAAGGTGGGGAGATGCAGCAGCAGGGGAACCAAGGCTCTGCCTGCAGCTGAGCTGAGCCCACTTGGTAGGGATGATGTGTGGGAAGAAAATCCTTCTCATGAGTAGGCAGGAACCTTCCTGTTTTGGGAAGAAGATGGAACCAAGTATTTCAAAACCAGTGGTTCTCAGAGACCCTAAGAAGGTGAGCTGTGTGTGGAGTGGAAAGGCCCCACTGGAGTGGTGAGGTGGCTCTGGAGAGCAGAGCTGCCAGCACCTGGCCACTGGTGAGCTTTGCCTGCTCCTGCCCTGCCCAGCCTGAGCCCTTCACCCTTTTCCTTTGGCTGTGCCCTTGAGGCTGTGTACCATCTCGTGTGGCATTTCTTCAGCAGGAGGACATGGGCAGTAGCTGTGTTGCCTAAACAAGCAGGAGGGCAGGCTCCAGTTGTTGAACTTGCTCTGCTTCCAGGGACCACACGGCTCCATCTCCTTGAGTGGCTGTGTGGCTTGGTGAGAATGCCTAACCCCAAATGGCTCTCATAGGTTAGCAGGGCAAAATAAGACTGGCCCTTAGCCTAATTTGGGACACTGGAGGGCCAAGGACTGAAATAGCTTCTGCTCTCATTCCTCTGCTACTGTGAAGTAGCCACTGCTGCTGTCCAGGCTGGCCAGCAAGTCCTGCAGTGAAAACCAGTCCTGGCACACTCTGGTTTCATCTGTGCCAGCCACAGGGAGCTGTGCTGCTCCAGCTACGTGGCATAGGTCTCAAAGAAATCTTGGGGGGGTTTTGGGGAGGAAAGAGGGGAGTCAGTGCACGTCCAGAACTTCCTAGACCCTCTAGATGCTGAAGAGCTGGTGCTGTAACAGCAGGACACACCAGAGGTGGAGCCTGCAATGTACCTGGTCTGTCAGACAGAGCAGAGCACCCAGCAGTTCTCAGCATGAGTGCAGTGTCCTTTACCCACAGCTGGACTGCATAAGCTGAGAAAGATCATATTTCTCTTTGCAGCAAATTCAGTGAAATTGGCTGCTGAGTGAGAGTTGAAGAGGTCATAAAATCCTGTCAGTGGGGCTTTGTTGTGCTCCTCCTAGCAAATGAGTGGTACAACAACCTTGTGTTACTCTAGAGGGACAAGACTCATCTTTCTCTGCAGCTTCCAGTACCCCATGTCAGGTCTGAAATCTGTGTTATGTTGCTGGCAACAGCTTCTCAAACTCAGAGATGCTCTGTACATAAGGCTGAACATCCTCCCAGAAGGCACGAGTTCACCTTCCCTCCTGTTGCTTACCTCCAGCTGGAGAAGTAGAAGGCCTCAAAAGAAGTGGAAAATGGGACTGCTAGATCTGACCAGGGGAAACACCTTGGAGTGTCTTGGGCTGTAGGAGCTGTGGCAGCCCTGTGACTCCTCAGTCCAACTAAGGGGCTGCAGGAGGAGGGAGAAAATCAGTGCCAGCTTCCTCAGCACTCAGTAGCTGCTGCTTTGCTGTGCTGCAGCAGGCAATTTGGAAGTTGTCTCGACACCTCTGAGTGCCTGCATCTGGGAACAGTTTGGGCTTGGCTCGTTTTTAAATGCAGGGTGCTCTGTCACTGATGCTGGGGACCAGAGCTGAGAATAGGCTGGTGTGAGAGCCCCCAAAATGATTGTGGCCTGGGGAGCCATGGTGGAGCCTGAGGTTTTGAGTCATGGCAATTTGGTGGCTGGTGGAGATAAGGGCCAGACCAGGGAGGGAACCAGCTCAGCACAGGATGTACTTCTGCATGGTATTGTTGAGGACTCTTGACAGTGCCAGACATGGTTAGGGCAATGGTAACTCTGCCTGTGGCTCTGTTTCAGCTGCTTTCTTCCAAGACTGCATATCTGAACAGGACCTGGATGAAATGAACATCGAAATCATTCGAAACACACTGTATAAGGTAAATGAGTCCCTGGGAGGGGAAGGAGATGTTAATTTCCCTATTTATTACCAGCATGACTGCAGCTCTGTCTTGGGCCAGAAGCTGCAATTTTGGTTGGCTTTCCTCGACCAAAGCAGAGAAGGTATTTTCCTCTTGGAGAAGATTTAAAAATAAATTTGTTTTCTTCCCTGGAGCTGTAATAGGGAGAATGTGACCAAGAGGTTGTTGCATCTGCTGGGAAGTACAGTGATCTCGGAGGGGTGTGACATCCCATCACCCAGCTTTGCAGAGTCATGGCACCAGAGCTAGGCAGAGTTACTTGGGTTTGGAGCCATCAGGCTGTCACATGCAAGAGAGTTTTTTTAGAGGTCCTGCCTTTGAAAAAATTTCCTCAGGCCCCAGGCAGGAGGAGGCTGCTCCTTAACCACAGGAGTGGTTATGGGTATGCATAGCTGTCTGCATTCAAAGGGATGAAGTGGCTTGATCTTAACTTGGCTGAAGGACTGCCATGGGCTTGGCCCTCTGTCTTGAGCTTGTTCAGCACAGCCTCCAGCAGCCTGCTCAGGTCTTCAGTGGCTGTGGTCAAGATGCTTTTGGTAGAACATTGGGGAAGGTGCAGCCAGGGTCAAGGAATCAAGGAATCCTGCATGCCCAGGGAGAGAGGGGCTAATGGTTTCCTTGTCCTGAGCCTGCACTGGAGCTGTTGTCTCCTGCAAACCTCCTCTGGTTTGAGCTGGCAATATCCAGGCACGTGTTTGTGTGCAGGCCGTGGCTATCTCTCCATCTTGACTCTCTGGATTAAGGGTGGGATGCAGATTTTATCTGCCAACCTTGTTCTGGCTGGTGGCAGCCAGCCTGCAGGCACTGTGACCTCTGCTTCCCAAGGGAGCCTGGAGAGGCAGAGAACACATCAGGCATGAAGGGAAGAAGGGAGGGGAGAAGGAGCTGTGTGTCAGCAGTCATGCCCAGCTGCCTTCCCCCTCTGGCTGTAACCTGTGCACATAAATACCTTCATCCTGCCAGGCACAGCCCCCTGGGGAGGAGAGCAAGTGCAGAGGGAACAGGTTGGGAGCTGGAGGTGTCCCCTTGGGTCTCAGCTGCCACCTCCTTTCCCATCTCCTTTTTGAGGCCTTGATACTTGTTTGCATTTTCCTCTTCCTACCCCTGAACTGAAGTGTTGGCTGCCTGCTGTCCTCGGCCTGTGCTGGGACCTGTTCTTGCCAAAGAGCAGCTCCTGGGGAGCACAAGGGCTCTGTCAGGCACAAATCACAGTGACAAAAGAGGTGAGTGCTCCTGAGGCTCTCTCTTGAAGCCACCTGTTTCCCCAAGGACTGGAAAATGTATAATGCAATGCAAATGGTTTTCACAGGCAGAATGAGGGAAATGAAATCAGGGCTGAAATCTGCTCTGAGGAACAGAGCCAGAGGGTGCATGCCTGCATCCCAGAGGAGCTGACATGGGAAGGGGAAGGGCAACCCTCAGGACCTGCTGGAAGCTTCTGGAAGGAATCCATCAGTGTGTAGGCAGAAGGTTTGAACAGGCATTGTTATCTACTGCTTGCTCCCTTTTTTCCACATTTTTAATGGGTATGCTGAAGTGAAGCTGACCAAGTGTTGGCCTTTGCTGGTGACCTTGTAGGAGCCAGGTGAAGGAGCTTTGTGACAGGGCAATAAAATACAGCAGCAAATCAATATGGATAAATGTGGAGTGATGTATGGGAGAGGCAAGGAGGTAATGCCAGCTCTGCTTGTGCAGTGAAGATCTCCTTGTTCCTTTCTACTACTGAATGAAATCTTGGGTTACAGTTGACCTCAGCAAATGTCTCTCTACAAGAGACAAGGAAATCTGTTTCTAGCAGAAGAAAAGAAACTGTGCAAATATTGCTGTGCTGCTGCACAGATCCCTACTGTGTTCATCCTGAACACTGTCTCATTCTTCTCCTCTCTCATACCTACGTGTGAACAGCAGAACAAGAGAAGTTGCCAAGGAGGACACGTGTAAAGGTTTGGGTGCAGTGACTCCTGCATGGGGAACTACACCACCTGGAAGAGGAAAAGTCAAGGTGGATGCACAGGCTCCAGATCATCCTGGGGCTGGAGGCAACAGACAAAGGGGACTGGCAGGAGGTGGAGGGTGAATGAGGGGGTCATGGAAATCCAAGTCTGTTAAGCATTGTTAAATGCCAAGAGCCTGCAGTTTTTTCCAAAAGAGAGTGTCTGTGAAGTGCTGTCACACAGGGGAGGTCCTGCAGCACAGCTGTGTTCCCATGCTGTCTGTGATACTGGGTTCAGTGCTGGATGGTTTTAAGTTCACCTATTTTTGCTTCGAAAGCCTGAAGTTTGTGTGTGACCTCTGAGAAGGGCAGAGGCAGTGGCTGAACCTTTTGCTCAGGTTCCCTCCTCTCTCAGGCTCAGGTGCAGTCTGTTGTCCTTGTTCCTGTGGTAGCTCTGCAGGTTTGATGCTCTCTGCTCTCCAGCACTTAAGGGCTGGTGACAACGTTCTTGGGTGGCTGCTGCTCTGCAACAGTGTCCTCGTGCACTCTGTGGCAACAAATATTGACAGAACACAGTAATCCAGGTGCTTTCCAAGTGCAGAGCCTGAAGGTGTCCAACATGTGCATTCCTGGTCCGTGTTCAGTCCTGGAGTTACTGTGACAAAGCAGAGATTTGTGATATCTCAGCCTGATTTTATCCCATCCCTTTTTAAATGGTACTGGTTGCAGCTCTTTGTCCAGGGAGATCTTTTACCACATGATGGCTTCTTCTGAGAACATTTTTGCTAAACAGCACTTTCAGACGCCTTCATGGGTTCCTCCTGGGAGATGCAGTCATCTTCCAGCTGGATTACAGTACATCTCCACAAAGGATTGTGTTTCCTGGACTCAGTGTGGCTGTGCCCATCCCAATGTGTTTTCCGTGGTGCTCCACTTGGGATGGAGACCGAGTGGCTGCAGTGTGGAGAGAGCTGGACAGAAGGTGGTCAGTTCCCTTCACAGATGTCCTGCCTCATCTCTTCCCACTGCTGCTTTCTGAGCATGGGTCTTGCAGCTAGAGTTGTGTGGCTTGGCAAGTTTGTGGGGCCAGAGCAGGGTCAGGAAACCACGTGAGGCTTCAGTGAATGCTTTGGAGTTAGGCAGCTCAAAGGAGAAAACAGGCTTTAACCTTCCTCCTGCAATTGCTTGAGCAAACCAACCCACGACCCTTCATGTCTCCAGCTCCTGGGGGAAGCACTGACCTTCACGTGGGCTTGGCATCCAAGTTCCCTGGAGGTGAGAGTGCCTGTGCTGTGTTGTAAAGCTGGGAGCATCCCTGCTTGCTCTTTGTCCCTTTCTCAGTGGCTCCCTGGGTCAGTAGATGGAGCTGTGTGGAACAGTCCTTACCTGCCCTCTCTCTTCCAGGCTTACCTGGAGTCCTTCTACAAGTTCTGCAAGGTTCTGGGAGGTACCACAGCAGATGCCATGTGCCCAATCTTGGAGGTAGGTCTGGAGATCCCCTGAAGCTGCTGTGATATTTGGTGATCTGGCCCAGCTGGCCTGCCAGCATTAGACATGCCAGAGATGCTCTTCAGCATCCCCATGCACACTCCACCTGCTCACTAGAAGACCTAGAGGGACACTGCCTGCACATGCCAGGCTTGGTTCCCCAGTCCTGCTCTGGCCAGGAGCAGACACCTGCCTTGTTGCCTTCCTGGCAACATCTCCTGCATCTCACCTGGACAACGAGCAGGAGAACCAGCAGAGCAGGCCAAGGCCAGCTGTGGAATGTGCAGGGCTTGGGAGCAGGAGGTGAAAGAGAGACTCTGTGACCTGGACAGACTTTTGCCCAGTGGTTTGGTTTGTGCCTGGGGTGGGGATTTCTTTCCCTGGCCGCTCCCCAAGCATCAGCTACTGGGCAAACTGGGAGCCTGGCCGTGTAGCACGTCCTGGCTGGGCACTGGGTGTCTGTGCCTGCTTGGCTCTCTGCAGAGCAGTGTGGGGATCTGCTGACCTCTGGCAGAAGTGCTGCAGCCCCAGGTCACCCCCTCTTCTCCTGCAGTTTGAAGCTGACCGCAGGGCCTTCATTATCACCATTAACTCATTTGGCACCGAGCTGTCCAAGGAGGACCGAGCCAAGCTGTTCCCACACTGTGGCAAGCTCTATCCTGAGGGCCTGGCTCAGCTGGCCAGGGCAGATGACTACGAACAAGTCAAAAATGTTGCTGACTACTACCCTGTGAGTGCTTTGGGGCTGTGGGGACTGCAGGAAGGATCAGGGCTTCTTGAGGACTGGGGGAGGAACTGGGGTTGGGGGGGACCCTGTTTGCTGCTGTGCTGCTTTTGGCCCTGTGCTCTGTTTGGCCAAAGTGGGGTTGGTTTGCTGGAGCTGGGGATGCTGTTGGCTTGTTGGGCACGGCTGTCACTGTAGTGGTGACAGGGAGACCAGGCGTCCCCTGTGCAACCTGTCCCACCAAACTCTTGAGGTACTGGGGGGGACAGCAGTGACAGTCTTGGGTTAGGAGGGGAACCTGTCTTCAGTGATATGTGGTGTGCCACACCTCCAGCTCTCGTGGGTCGCTGAGATCAGGGGAGATGGACCTGGGAGGACACACTTGGATATGTCTGGGTTCCTTAAGCTGCTCTTGTGCATTGCTGGGGGCCTCCTGGAGTCTGAGAGCTCAGTGTCCCCTGGCTGAAGCGTGTGACAGTGTTTGTGAGCACAGGGGCCTGGCCCAAACCCTCCAGAATGTAGGAGGTAGGATCTTTGGCTGGACAAGCTTGCAGATGACATCAAGACTTTCTCTGCCTTTCTGGGGCTTGCATTCAGCCAGGGGGTGTGCAGTGCAGCCTGGGCAGCATCCCCCTGGCAGTGTGCACAGGGCTTGTGTCCTCTGCTGACCTGACCTGGTGACTAGGGTGATGTACAGGGCCCAGAGCTGCTGTGGAGCGTGGGAGGGCTTTGGGGTTTGGGTATATCCTCTTGTGGTGTTTTCTGGCAGGAGTACAAGCTGCTGTTTGAAGGGGCTGGCAGTAACCCTGGGGACAAGACCCTTGAAGACAGATTCTTTGAGCATGAGGTGAGTGAGCCCTGAGACACTTGCCTGCTTGGTGCCAGCTGCAAAGCTCAGGCCAGCCCAAGCTTGTCTGCTGCCCTGCCAGCAATGCTGTGGGCAAGGTCTGGGCAGAGGAACGGGATACTACCCTCTGCTCCAGTGAGGAAATAGGAGCCCAGCATGGTGCTCAGTCCCTCTTCTTGCCCAGAGAGGTAAGACCAGTGTGGGGTAGGTATTTGATCTGGTCCACTGATAGCAAAACCAGAGCGTAATTATGTGGGAAAGCAGGATTTTCATAGCACATGAGGGTATAAAGAATTCCTCCCTTCATATTCCAGAGCCTGCCCTGAGCCACGTGCTGTAGTTTAGAGCTGCCCTGAGAGGTGCAGAGCAGGGGAGTGGTTGGTGCTGAGCCCTCCAGCCTGCTAGGGAGGTCATGGAGCTTCCTGAGCCTCTCCTTGCCCAGCTCCTCCCATCTGAGCTGAACGACTGAGATCTCCTCCTCTGCTCCTTCTCCAGGTGAAGCTGAACAAGTTGGCCTTCCTCAACCAGTTCCACTTTGGTGTCTTCTATGCCTTTGTGAAGCTGAAGGAGCAGGAGTGCCGCAACATCGTGTGGATTGCAGAGTGCATTGCCCAGAGGCACAGGACCAAGATTGACAACTACATTCCCATCTTCTAACTCCCTTCTGCTCCTCCCAGACCCTCCCACCCCTGAAGTCTGGAGGGAACCCCGTTTAACTCCCTGAGTTATCCCTTTTATCCCTTGCCCCAACTCCAGGGATGTCTCATCTGTGGAACTGGCTCAGATGAGGAGACTCTACAGTCCCTGGTTAAATTATTCACAAGCTGAAGCTTGAGCTGTCTGTTCTGGGAGGGTTTTGGAGGGACCAGTGGCCCAGCTGGGCCTTGTGGAGCAGTTGTGTATCTCATAGTCCCTGTGTTCCTGTAATAATTGCTGTATGTGCTTAATGCTCGTAGAGCAAACACCAGCTGGGGGGTTCCTGCTGCTGTAGAGGGACATGTCAGGCCTGCCAAGAGGTCCTCTGCCAGTCCTCTGTACACCTCCTAGTCACTTCTTCCTCTCAGATGTAGTTTGAGTGTGATTTGTAGTGTAGCCCATGCTGCTGTGCAATCCCTGCATCCCCCTGTAACTCGCCCTGACCTGGGAAGGACCAAGCAGCCCTGGCCAGGACTGGGATGGACCCTGTGGAGCAGAGCTCCTCCCCTCTCCAGCACTGTTTGCACTCTTGTCCTGTGCTCTTCCTCCTGCCCCACAGCCTGAAAGGGCTTCATGAGCTGCTTGAGCTCCTTCCTCCCCTCAGGACCCACAGCTTGGAGCTGACTCTCACAACCCTGCCACACTTGGGGCTCCTTTAGGCTCTGAGGACATTGCTGGACCCCATGCACTCCCCCAGGCAGACACCAGGCTGGCACAGCCACCTCCCCCTGCCCAGGGCCTCTGGGTTGGCACTGCCAAAGGCTGTACAAGCACAGATGATCCTTGGGCAGGGTGACCCTTGGCCCTGCCCTTATTCAGTCACTCTGATGAGTGCAGGGGGCAGCTGGTGGCAGAAATGTCCCACACCCTGTCCAGGCCCTGCCTGTCTGTGGTTAGGGGCATGGGCATGGTGTGGCAGCCTGGCTCCTTGCTGAGCTGTGTCCAGGCCACCTCCCACTTGTTCTCAAGGTGTGACAAGTGCAGAAACCTAACTGGGGGGGAACACATGCTCAGTGCTGCTGCTGGGAGGGAGGGGAGGAAGGATGGAGAGCAGCTCCATCCCAACTTGTGCTGTGGTCACTTCTGCAGTGTTTGTTATCCATCCCGTGATTGCCTCCTCTCTCCAATAAATATCTGCCTGCTGCACTGGACTCTCCCACCTTGCTTGGGTGTCTCATAGCCAGAGAATCAGATGTTTGTGGTGGTGGAGCCTGGTGTGTGACTGGAAACACTTGTTTCCACCCCAGGTAAGGAGGTTGTGCCAGCCCTTGAGCACCTGGGTAGCTGCTCCAGCCCAAGCAGTGTGGTGCCTGCTCTGTGGGTGCTGGTGGGTGCATGGCTGCTGGCATGGGTCTTGCTCCTGCCAACATCTGGGAGTCAGCTGTGCAGTTTGGGACCAGCGTGCCACATCCCCATGCCTTGTTGCATGTCCCCCTGCACCTGGGCTTCCTGCCTGGCACTGTCCACGTGTGACACTCACTTCTTCCACCCTTGCCCTAGCAGGAGGCAGAGTGAAGCAAAAGTCAACAACGTGGTGGCCCAGAAACCACCCATGTCCTGGGCTGCAGCAGCAGCAGCAGCAGCATGACCAGCAGAGCAAGGGAGGGGATTCTCCCCCTCTGTTCACTCTGGTGAGAGCTCCCCTGCAGTGCTGGGCTCAGTGCTGGGGTTCCCTGCATAAGGAGGACATGGAGCTGTTGGAGTGAGCCTGGAGAAAGTCACAGAGATGATCCAAGTGCTGCTCCATAGCTCTGCTGTGGAGTTAGGCTGGGAGAGTTGGGGTTGTTCAGCCTGGAGAAGAGGACTCCCTTTGGGCTCAGAGCTGCACAGGTACAGTCCCATCACAGTCAGCTGAGAGGCTGAGCAGGGCTGCTTCAAGCTACCACCAAGACAACCCATTAAAACACCTTTCAGAACTGTAGTAGCAGCAGGAGCAGAATGCAGTTTTAGTCCATGGTCACTTAAACGTCAGTCCTGGAGCCAGGGAATGCACACCAGGGCTGGCTCTGCTCTGGTGAGAGGATGAGCCAGTTGGGATTGTTCAGCCTGGAGAAGGCTCTGGGAAGACCTTAGAGCACCTTCCAGTACCTGAAGAGGCTACAGGAAAGGTGGGGAAGGACTTGACAAGGGGGTGAAGTGATGGAAGGAGGGGGAATGGCTTTAAACTGAAAGGAGAGATTTAAGTTACACATTAGGAAGGCACCTTTATGCTTGAGGATGGTTCCCCAGTCCAAGTTTGCTCTGGGACCTGACTGATGCTATTTTTCAAGTTGCTCACTTGCAAAGAATTCCCCTGACCACCTGGGTGTCAGTGCAGCCCCAGGGCCAGGCCCTCTCCTTTGGGGCTCGGGGCAGAAGAGATGTGACCTCTCCAGGAGCAGGGCTGGGGACAGGCAGAGGGCTTTTTACAAGGCTATGGAGTGATGGTACAAGGGGGAATGACTTTGAACTGAAAGAGGGGAGATTGAGGTTGGACGTGAGGAAGAAATTCTTGAGTTTGAGGGTGGTGAGACACTGGCCCAGGTTGCCCAGAGAAGCTGTGGCTGCCCCATCCCTGGCAGTGTTCAAATCCAGGCTGGATGGGGCTTGGAGCAACCTGGGCTGGTGGGAGGTGTCCCTGCCCATGTTGGGGTTGGAACTGGAGGAGCTTTAAGGTCCCTTCCAACCCAAACCATTCTGTGATTCTATGAAACAGAAGCCAGGGGGGGAGGTGGGTGCCAGCTCTCCCTGGCTGTGAGGCTGCCCGTGGCCCTGCTCCCCCCTGCCAGGCTGTGGCCACGGTGCTCAGCGCGGTGTCACCCCGGACACCTGAGTGTCAGAAGGAGATGGTCAGAGCCCAGCAGCGTATCAAGAACAGATTTATTTAAAAAGTGACAATCACATGGTTCACCTCGTGAAGAGCTCTGCAGCCCGGCTGCGGCCCCTGCGCTCCCCGGGAGCACCTGGAGTGTGTGAGGAGCAGCAGGGCAGCGAGGGCTGGCATGGCAGTGGCCGCAGGAGCCCAGGCTTGACCTAGCCAAGAGCTGATGGAGACAGATGCTTGCAGCCCTCCCAGCGGTGAGGAAGATGCTGGGTGGCTGGGGACCACCCCAGGCACGTCCCAGCGTGTGGTGCGGAGCCGCGGAGTCAGGCAGGGGTGGCCCCTTTGGAGGACGCGCAGGTAGAAAAAAATACAAAACCAGGGTCTCTAGAAAACGTTGATTCTCGCGCGATAGAAAATAGATCTGCATCTGCCTGATTGGGGGAAGCGATTGGGTCCTTAACGTCTGGTGTCCAGTGCCAGGAGGGCACTGCCTGGGGGCTGCTGTGCCTGGGAACCCCGGGAGGAACCCGGGCCCCACCGCCCTCAGCCCACCTTGGCCTCCTTGTGGTGTTCCCGCCGCAGAGCTCGGGGCAGCTTGGGGTTGATGAAGAATCCTTTCAGGAACAAGTCCCGGACAAAGTACGGCAGGTAGCGGTGGATGAAGTACATCAGCCCGAGGCCCTGCCCCGGGTAGTAGCGCACGGCGGGGCTGGCGGCCAGGAGCCCGTCCGTGATGCTGTTCACCACCGCGCTGAGGTCCTCCACGGCCACCTTCATGAACTGGATGAACTGGCGGTTGATCTCCTCCACGTAGTCCTCGCCATAGGCCTGCAGCAGCTCCGGGGGCAGGCTGGCCACCAGCCTCTGCTTCTGCAGGTTCCAGAAGGCAGGGTCGCATGTCGTCCCTGCAAGGACGCGGCCCCCCCGTCAACTGCTTGGCCCCCCCTCCTCAATTCTCCCTCCCCTCCTTCTCCCCCCAGGTCCCCTCCCAGAGGTGTGGGTTGCTGGAACCCTGACAGGGATCTGCCATGAGGTGAAGGGATCGTGGTGGCTTTTCACAGCCCAGAGGTCTGGGACCTATCTGCAATGGGGACTCTGCTCCCATAAGATCACTGGGCCACCCCTGTGGGCAGTGGGGCTTCATCCTCACCCTCCTCTCACCAGCAAGAACCCACAGGATGGCCACCATCCCCAGGGAAATGGCCAAGGGGGGACTCAGGAGCTGCATCCTGACTGCCAGCTGCTCCTGCCATTGCTCCATCCCCGTCCCTTCTGCCTTCCCAGGGTACAACCTGCCCTTTGCCTGTGGGTGCAGGCAGCGAGTGGGTCCCCACCTTCTCACCTGTTTTGTAGTAGCCGGGCAGGACGATGCTGACTTTGACACCCCAGGGCTGGAGCTCACTGCGGAAGGTGTCCATGAGCAGGCTGAGGGCTGCCTTTGAGGCCCCGTAGGCTGCCAGGCAGGGGAAAGGGAGGTCACCTTGCAGGGACAAAAGGATGAGTGAGCGGGCTCAGGGGCAGGAAGGGACCGGGAGGGAGTGCTTGGGGCTGCGCTCCCGGCCACCACTCAAGGAAAGGGCCGATGAGGGTGCCAGGGGAAGCAGAGGTGCCTGGGTGGGGGGTGGGAGCCCTCCCACACCATGGGGATGCTCAGCCCCAGGCTGGAGGTGCCAGGGGTGCTGGGGGCAGCTCACCCGCGGGGCTGCTGACGGTGACGATGCGGCCGCCGGCGGAGCGGAGCAGGGGCAGCAGCCCCTTGGTGAGCTCCAGGGACCCGAAGAAGTTCACCTCCATGCAGGCCCGGAACTTGCCCAGTGGTGACAGCTCTGCGTCGGCGATGGTGTCGTTGAAGCCGGCGTTGTTCACCAGGCCCCAGAGCCCTGCAGGGATGGCATGCTCGAGAGGTCACCTGAACGGAGAATCCCCCACCCTGGGGCTCCCAGCTGCTCCTTGGCTCATGGGGCTCCTGCAGGGAATTGCAGGGTGCCCCGGGACAAGCCCCATTAGCAGAGGTGCTGCAGGGACACAGAGCATGGTGGCGGAGGATGGGCACTGCCATGCCAGCTGGGAGCTGCGTGGGGTCCCAAGGGGTGCCAGGGGCTCCTACCTGTGCTGTTGGTGTGGGCCTGGATGTGCTGCAGGACACGCTGGATGTCCCCTGGTTTGGTCAGATCCATCTGCAGTAGTGTCAGCCTCGGTGAGCAGCTCCTGCGCAGCTCCTGGGCTCCGGGCCCCTGGGGGTCCAGCACGCTGGCAAAGACCCGGAAGCCCATGGTGTCCAAGTGCCGTGCTGTCGCCTGCCCGAAGCCCGAGTCACAGCCTGAAAAAAATGCCAAGAAGAGCCCTGTAGTGGTCAGTGAAAGCCGCTGGCCTGCTGGTCCCAGGGATCCCTCCAGCACTGCCTCTGCATCCCCAGGGATCAAATCCTCCGGCACCCATCCCCTGCTCTGGGCTTGCCAGCCCACTCCAGCTCCAGACCTCTTGGGGACATGACCTTCCCCTGGGACATTCACAGGCTGTGGAGTTGCTGTTTTCTCCCACGTCACAGGTGGGAAGAAGAAAACATTCCCTTATTTACAACCCCATCTCCCCGAGCGATGCGAGATGTGGGCACGGCACAAGGAGTCACCAGGTGGCCCGGAGCCCAGCAGCAACGTGCAGTGGGAACTATTGCCCCTGAAACATCCTCCAAAAGCTCCATGGAGCACCATGGGGAGCTGGAACAAGGCTCCATGGGATGCAGAGCTTTTCCCTGACTGCTTTGCAGCTCCTGGAGATGGTGGCCAAGAGGCACAGCCCCCCATACCCCCTCCCACCTGGCTTGGGTGCCAAGGGGAAAAAAAGAGGGATTCCAGCCTGCTCCTGCCACCCCTCACCCTTCATGGGAGCATCCAATGGGAATGTCCCGGGTGGGGGGAGCACAGGGTGCTGCCATGCCCAGTCCCACCCTCATCTCCTCCATCTCAGCTCAAGCAGGGCCAGTGCAGGTGACACTGTCACCCTCAAAGGCACAGTTGGGGTGGCAGGGGGACAGCCTGGGCGGGAGGTGGGTGTTGCAGGCCAGTGGCCGGGGTGGAGCGGCCGAGATGCAAACAAACATCATCAGCAGCAAGGTACAGACTGTTCCCGGGGCCGATGGCAGTGCTGATAGCTCAGGGAGCCCGTGCCACCACTGCTGCCTGGCCACATTAACCATTAACTGGAGAGAGCTGCAGGATCAGCCCCATGGCTCCTGCACCCTTCTGCCTGGCACCCATGGGTGCTGCTTAGGACATCCCTGGGAAAGGGCTCTATCCAGAGACTGGAAACACCCTGGGGTAGACACAACAGTGGCCCTGGGCACTGTCACTTGCTCCGTAGGTCCCCTCAAGACATGGAACCCCTCCCACCACCCTTCCTTCCAGCCCTAGGGTGGGCATGGGGACTGCCCCCTTCCCCCCCCCCCCCAGCTCCCTGCTTCCTCACCTCCCCAGCCTGAGATCAGTTTGAGGTCTCGGGGTGCCACCTAAGCCATCTTGGGCTCAGTGTCCACAGGCTGGTCCCCAGCTCAGCTTTACCTTATTGCTGCGTCAGAAACCCGTAATAAAGCCCCTGGCCTGAGGCCAGGGTGATAACACACCGGGAGGTGCTCAGCCAGCTGGAAGGGGGGGCAAACACAGCCTTTTCCCAGCAGAGCCACCCAGCACCCACCATATGGGGCTGCCGGGCTGCCTCAGCATCCCCCTGGCACCCCTCTGGTGTCATCCCCGGGGCTGCCAGGGATGCTGAAGGCTGCTTCACCTCTTCCCTCCATGGGAACAGGTCCCGTGGCTGGCCAGATAAGCTGCATTTTGCTTTTCTCAATGAGGCGGGAGAAAACTGCAATAAAGATAAGGTTTAAAAATAAAAGTGCTTGGGGCCACAGCCTCACTGTGCTGCAGCCAGCACCTTGCCAGGACACGGCTACCTGCCCTGCTCCTGACTCAGCCAGGAAGAAAGAAAAGCTTCCAGTCCAAACACACAGCACCTCATCACTTCCTGAGCCCCGAAACACCGGGAAACAACCCAAAAACCTGAGGGAGCCAGGAGCTTGTTTCAGGCAAGCCTGTCAAGGGGGGAGCAAACACGGCTGCTGCTGGCCCAGCCAGGCTGTGGTTGTTCTGCCTTAGAGGAGCAGGGAGGTCGGAGGGTTTGTTTCAGAAGTTTTAATTTATCCACGCAACCCCCCCCCCAAAAAAAAAAAAAAAAAACAAACAACAAAACACGACCAAAAAAGAAACACAACCCCCAAACCCCTCTGGGAGGCTGGCGGGAGGCCCGGGGTTGGGAGGCCGAGGATGCTCGGGTGTTATTTAAGGACTCAAGTGCTGCTCAGCTTCCTGAGTGCCGCGCTCAGGAGCGCAGGGAAGGAGAACCAAAGCCCACGGGACCGGGACTCGTGGTCCCGAAACACGGCAGCTCGCCCAGGGCTCTGCTCGCCCCTCCTGGCTACCGGCACACCAAACCACCAGCCGTGCCGAAACCGGAGCCGTGGCTGCTGGCTCAGGCCTCCCCGGAGCTCTGGAGCCGGGCAGTCTGGGGTGTCTGAGCTGCCCCACAGGGCTGGAGAGGCTCAGCCGCAGAGGATGCTGCAGCAGCCGGAGATGCCGGCGCCAGCTCCCCCCTGCTCCGGCTCCTGCCTTTCCAGCCGGGCTTTGCAGCCGGTGGGATGGAAGGAAGGAAGGACGGCGGCTGGATCCAGCAAAAGGAGGACGGAGGAGGAGTGCAGGAGGCTCCAAGTCCCCATCCCATCCCCCTGCAGGTCCCGGGGGCTTCTGCTGCAGCTGGAGCAGAGCCGGGATGCAAAATGAAACGTGTTTGCCTTGGCTGCGGGAAAGCTGGAGAGGGACTGGAGTGACAGGACGAGGGGCAAGGCTTTAAATGAGAGGAGATTTAGACTGGATGTGAGGAAGAAGTTCTTTGCCATGAGGATGGTGGAACAATGGCACAGGTTGCCCATGGCTGAGGCCTCATCCCTGGAGATGTTCAAGGTGAGGCTTGAGGAGGCTCTGAGCACCCTGAGCTGGGTGAGGGTGTCCCTGCTGACTGCAGGGGGGTTGGACTGGGTGACCCTTGGAGGTCCCTTCCAACTCAAATTGTTCTATGATGCTACAAAATCTGCAGGCTCAGCAAGCCAGGGCAAATTCTTGCCCCAGGGGCTGGCTGGACAGAACAGCAGCTCAGCAGCAATCCCAGGGACTTGGCAGGATCATAGAATCATGGAATGGGCTGGGTTGGAAGGGACCTCAGAGATCACCAAGTCCAACCCTTGATCCATTCCCCCTGTGGTTCCCAGCCCATGGCACTGAGTGCCACATCCAGGCTCTTTTGAAAGATCTCCAGGGATGGAGAATCCACTGCTTCCCTGGGCAGCCCATTCCAATGGCTGATCACCCTCTCCATAAAGAAATTCCTTCTAATATCCAACCTAAACCTCCCCTGGCACAACTTGAGACCATGCCCTCTTGTCTTGCTGAGAGTTGCCTGGGAAAAGAGCCCAGCCCTAACCAGGAGCTCCAGGAGTGGGGCACAGCAGCCACCCTTGGGACTCTGACACAACAAGCTCCTGCTTTTCCATCTGAAGTAAGCAAAAAGGTTTGGCCTCCAGCACAGCTGTTGGGGTGCAGGGAGGACAGAGAGGCCCCACCACCAGCATGGCCCAGAGGTGCCCCTCACCTGTGAAAGCAGAGCCACTGCCAGGCTGCCCACAGGGTTGGGCACCACTCCCCTTCCCCTGATGCTGCAGTGAGCCAGGCTGGGCTTGGTGCCACCAGCTGAAGCCACTGTCCCAGTTAGGATCAGGCACATTTCTCTCGGGTGAGTCAGGCATGGCATGGTGTTGGGTTATTTTCCTGTCCCAGGTATTCATGCTGCTCCTGTAACCAGCACCCAGGCTGCCACGCATGGGCTCAAAATCCACACCACAATTTGTTGAGCAGAGCTGAGACTGGTGACGGGGTGGCCACATCCCAGGAACTGCCAACCATCCACACCCTCAGCCCCAGCACAGCACATGAGGGGGCACTGGTGGCATGGGAACACAGAGTGGGAGAGCCCTCCCCAACCCTGAACCATGAGCTGTGCATATCCACCCTTGCCTGTGAGCTCAGCATCCTCATCCCTGAGCTACAAGCATCATCTTTAAACCATGAGCCAAACTCCACCATCCCCAGAGAGCCCCTGCACCCTCATCCCTGAGCCATGCACAATGGGTGAGGACCAGAAATCCATCGAGGCTGAAGGTGCCCCACATGGCTGCAAAGCTGCCCAGAGCCAGGGGGGTGCCTGGGTGCAGTGGCAGCTCCCCAGGAGCTGCTCTCCCCGCGGCCACCCCTGCCCAGGACCCTGGCATGGCAGCTGCAAAGGGACTGTCCCAGGACTGCACATCCCTGGGATGCTCCCCAGGGGTGGCCCTGGCAGGGTGGGCAGCCCCAGGGACCCCTGGGGGAAGGAGGGGTGGGGCATGGGGCATCCTTTGGGACTGCTCTAGATGTCACCCAGGCCAGAGGCAGGCAGGTGGCCATCAGCTGGGTCAGGCCCCTGCAGCAGCATTGTTCCCCATGGGTCACCACAGCCCCGTCTGTCACTGCTCCCTAAACCCCAGGACATCCATCCCACCCACCCCCCCCCCCCACACAGAGCTGTTGGGCTGTGTCTCACCATCCTGTCTGAGATGCCAAGATGGGACTTTCACCACTGTCACCAGCCCTGGCCAGCATGGGGCTCAAGGACACATCAGGCCGAGTGGCTTAACCCGCTGAGCTGCTTTTAACCCGCTGTTTCCGGAGCCTCAAACTCAAATCCTGCCCGGGATGCCAAGCTAAACACAGATGGCATTTTGCTCGGTGTTTCCTCCTGGGCCCCCCAGGATTCGCTGCTGCCACCTCCCATCCCGCTCCTCCGGGGCTGAGCCCGGTGGCACCGGGCAGGCGGGGGGGGGGGGACGGATCCCGGCGGAATTCCCTGGGGACGATCGTCCCAGTTCCTTACTGGGAGTGCTGCGGGTGGGGATGCCGGGGGCGATGTGGCAGTGAGCAGGATGCAGGCACAGTGACATCCCCCGAAAGGGGTCTGGGGAGAGGGTCCCTGCGGGGGGCAGGAGGAAGCCCCCAGGAAAGGTCCTTGGTGGCCAACACCTCCCGGCTGCCGGGCTGGGGTCTGAAGCCAGGAAAAGCGACACGGTGATGGTAGAGAGGGAACAAACTCTTGGCATGGCCGTAGGGAGGGGGAGGATGTCAGGAGCACCGGTGCCAGCAGCCAGTGCCACCAGTGAGCTGTCCCTGCCACCCACCAGCCCGCTCCTCCTTGGCCACACACCACCCAGGGTCCTGCCAGGGCATCACCGAGAGGAAGCCAAGAGCGTGCCACGATGGCAGAGGGACATCCCTGCTCCCCACGGAGCCTCCTGGGACCAGCACCACCCCCCCTCCCCTCCCCCGGCACTGGGTGATGCTGCTAGCCCTCAGTTTCAGGGGGGCTCAAGAAATTAAATTAAACTCAAGGAGATGACCCAAATCCCATCCCCAAATTCCTGGCAAGAGGACCCTTCAACAGGTCCAATGGGCTGGGGGCCAGGCCAGGCAGCCCCCCCAGGGCAGCCCATGGCAGAAGGCAGAGCCAGGGCTGCCCAGCAGCAGAGGGGGCAGGGGGGGCCCCCACCTCTTCCCCAGCAGATGGTGTGAATGACAGAGGCTTAGCCCAGCATTTCTGCAGCCTCACACGCAATCACTCCCACCCGGGGAGACATCTTTCCCCGAACAAACCCAGGAAGGAGGGGAGGGGAGGGAAAGGGGAAAAGCTGATTTTCTGCCCAGACAACCCGGAGCAGCCCGGCAGAGTGGAGAGGAGCCCCAAGGCCAGCATGGATGCTCCCGAGTCAAAGCCCATTTCGCAGGAATCCTAGAATGGGTTGGGTTGGAAGGGACCTCAGAGATCACCAAGTCCAACCCTTGATCCATTCCCCCTGTGGTTCCCAGCCCATGGCACTGAGTGCCACATCCAGGCTCTTTTGAAATCTCTCCAGGGATGGAGAATCCACTGCTTCCCTGGGCAGCCCATTCCAATGGCTGAGCCTCCAGTCCCTCAGCACTGGGGACTCGGTGGCACAAGAGCAGCCCGGAGCTACATCAGCATGGGGGACTCACAGCCCTCCCCATCACTGTCACTAAAAGCCACCCAGGTGCCTTAACCCCCTGCCAAAGTGCAGCCGGGCTGGATCTCAGCCACCTTCTCCTGCTCAAAGCCAGGTGAGATGCTGGAGGAGGTCTGGACCCACCCGGGAGCTCAGAGGCAGCCTCGGTGCTGGCTGGAAGCCCAGAGCTGTTCAGCTCAGCCTAAAGACTTGCATCAGCAGGTGCAAAAGCTCTGGAGTCTTTCTCAGCTGGAGAAGGAACACAGAGCAGCCCGGAGAGCCCCAGCACAGCAGTGATGCTGCTGCCAGCTGGGGACTAGGAGGGGTGGAGGAACTGCTGCTCCTCCCAGAAACGTGGCCACACTTTGGGGTTTTGCAGAAAAAGGGCACGGGGAATTTCTTAGAAGCAGTCACTCACTGGGGCCTGGAGGGGGTCAGCAGCAGCAAACACCTCCACTGAGGGGAGACTGACTCCCCAAAAAAGGAGCAGCCAGACTCTGGCAGTCAAGGATTCAATGTCCCATGGGCAGGGATGAGCAGGAAAAGATGGCAAGGACATCACCCAGGAAGAGGCACAGCCCACATCAGAGCCAATCCAGGAGAGAGGGATGCCCCCCTGAGAAGAGGAAGCTGAGAAGAGCTCCAGCAACAACTGAGTTAATAATCACCTCCAAAGGGAACACAGAGAACCAGGAAGGTGACACCAGAAGCCACCACAGCCATCAATCACCAACAGCTGCCACTGAGAAGGCCACCAGCGCCCAGGGATGGCTCAAGAGGTTCTGTGCTGGTCACACATCCTCTTGGAGAGTGAGAGGCTGGGTCAGAACCAGGCTGGGAAGCTCCACCAGCCACAGCTTCAATGCAACACTGAAGATGCTCCCAGGGAGCGAGGTGGTGGCAGCAAAGCCATGTCTGGGACACCTGCTGGGAGCAGCCAGAGGCTGCAAAGGCTCCCAGCAGGTTGGAGAAACACCAGCCAAGCTCCACATCCCCCTCTTACCTGTGACAGCATCTCAGGTCCCAGGAGGTCAGGCCCAAGATTTGCCACAGGCAGGGCTAAGCCATCCACAAGCAGCAGAAGGGCAGCTCAGCTGTTCTACAGAGATCACCATGAATCATCACCACCCTGGGCATTTCAGGGAAGGTGATTCTAGGCAGGACAATAAAGTAGGACCAGGAGAAGCTCTCGCCACATGGTGGGTCAGATCAGCCATGGAGGAGCCCTGAATGGCTCTACAGGACAAGCTGTCCCTGCAGCCACTGTACCAGAGAATCACAGAATGGTTTGGGCTGGAAGGGACCCTAAAGATCATCTGGTTCCAACCCCCCTGCATGGGCAGGGACACCTCCCACTACACCAGGCTATGCCCAAACCCCCATCCCACCTGGCCTTGAACACCTCCAGGGAGGGGCAGCCACAGCTTCCTTGGGCAACCTGACTAGAGAGGTGGACAAGTCACCAGGGACTGGGACACAGGGTGCCAGCCAGGACAAAGCCAGACTGGGACAGTGCTGACCAAAGAAATCACCCCAGAACAAGCCCAGGGGTTCCTGATGCAAAACAGGGCAAATTCTGCAATACCACAACAGAGCTACAGGGGTTTCAATGGGGTTGAAGCAGATCACGGGCATCTTGGTGATGAAATTCTGTTTCGCTTGTAAGGTGCCATCTCATCACTCTCTGCATCACAAAAATAAACTCCTGCTACACTGCCACAAGCCCAGGCAAGCAGAGAAAGAGGTGCAAGCCCTGCCCATCCCCACATGGCAATGGGTTCTGTGGTTGCACCAACTGTATCTTCTCTTGCAAGATCCATGTGGAGCTCAGATTATTTTTTTTCAGAGCCTGAGCAAAACACTTGTGTGTGTACCACTTGTCCTTCAGCCAAGACTGCTGGCTGTTGACATCCATGGAGCTGTTTAGACCTCGACCTCAAGCCACACCAGTTCCTTTCCCATCCAGTTTAAGTTGTCCCCTCCTCACCCTCCTGCTCTTGAGAGTCAGATTTTGAGCACCAAAAGTTTATTTTTGTGCATTTTCCCCAGAATACAGGAAGGTGGCCCTCCAGGCTGCTGTACTTGGTGACAGCCATGGTGACACAGGCTGAAGGACCCAACACATGTCCCTGGGCTTGGGGGACAGCACAGGCAGAACCCAGCACACCAGCTGAAGCCAGAGGAGAAGTCACCATGGGATGGATGCACAGCACAGGCTTGTGTCCAGCTTGTCCCTGGGATGCTGGAGAGGAGCAAGCATTAGTCAGGGTGGCTTTGGCCATGAAAAGCAGATGTGCATGGCATGAGGCTTATGCCAGACTGGAGTATGACCACTGGAGGGGAGATAAGGGATAAAGGATGAGAAATCTGCTCTGGTATGTCTGGTGGAAGCTGAGAGACCAGTCACAAGAAGACCACCACAAAAAACAGAGAAAGACTTGAAGGATAAAGCCAGACATTCAAGGCTTCTGCAGAAGACACCAGGGTGGGCACCTCCTCCAGGACCTCAACTCACCTGCACATCCCTCCTCTCCATCCCCAGCCTGTCTGGGGAGCACCCACCATCTGGCACCCCTGGGTCAGCAGCCCACCAAAGCCTGTAAAGCCCCAAACTGCTTTTCAAGATTACAGCAAATCCCAGGGCAGCCCCACAGGAAGCAGGAATCCCAGGGGAAGCAGCTCCCCAGCAGGAGAGGTGATAAAGCTCTGGGGGTGGGGGGGAGAGGTAAGGGGTGGTGTCAGAGGGTGTGGGGAAGAAAGCAGAAACCTGTTGCATGTAGAAGCACACATAGGCTGGGACAGAAGAAGAGGGACTGGATAGTGGAAAGTTCCCCAGCAGCCTGGAGAACTGAAGAAGTGGCTAAGAGGAATCTGCTGGGCTAGGTTAAAAGAAAAACACCCCAAACTATCCCTATAGCAACACACTGAGAGCATGAGTGCAAAGGTCCTGGGTGACTTCCACCTTGCAGGCTCCACAGGAGTACCTGAGGTGACAGGAGGGACACAGGGAGGTGACGAGGTGTGAAAGCCCTGCAGCCGTTCAAAGATGGGGCGTTCAAAGATGGGGCGTTCAAAGATGGGGCGTTCAAAGATGGGGCGTTCAAAGATGGGGCGTTCAAAGATGCCCCAGCTGGGGTTACAGAATCCCAGAGTGGTTTGGGTTGAAAAGGAACTTGAAAAGCTCCTGTAGTTCCAACTCCCCAACATGGGCAGGGACACCTCCCACCAGCCCAGGTTGCTCCAAGCCCCATCCAGCCTGGACTTGGACACTGCCAGGGATGGGGCAGCCACAACCTCCCTGGGCAACCTGTGTCAGCATTCCACCACCACCCCCACAGGAAACAATTTCTTCCTCATAACTCATCTCAAGCTACCCAAGAAGACAAGAAGGCAAACACTTGCCCTGGCTTGGTGGAGGCACTTTGAAGACTCCCTCCACCCCATCAAGCAAAACCCTCACTGAGTAAGCCCCCCATCCCTGGTACTACCAGGAGGAAAGCAGCTCAGCTGTTCCATAAGCAGATCCCAGCTTGAGGGAAGCCAGCCTGGCTGGTGGGTAACACAATCCCAGACCTCATTAAGGATGGGCTGCTCATTGGGCTAGAGGGCAGCAACTGCCTACACTCCTTTCCTCCATCAGCATCCGTTCCCAGCTGACAATCTCATTTCAGCAGGGAAGTCTCTGCTTTGTTGCTCTCATGTCCCTGCATAACCCCGAGTGCTAATCAAACCAGCTCGGGTTTCTCTGCCCAACTCCCTGCTCCTGCACTCTGCAACTTCTCCCCGCTCTGCCTCCTCATCAGCCACGCTCCTTGGGGCTGGGGAACAGTGCTAAACACCCCCCCCCCCCGACAGGTCCGTGGTTTTTGTGGGCTATGAAAAGGATTACTTAAGAGATAAGTGAGAAAAACCCAAGCATATCTCCCTAAACATCTATGGTGAGCTGGGGTAGGGACCTGTTTCTGAAGAAACTCAGCAAGGGGAAGGAGAATCCTAAAGCTATGTGGGGAGAGCTTCAGCCCTGCAGAGAGAGGCAGAGAACACAGGTTTCCTGCTCTGCTCCCAGAAGCTAAAACTCCTGACTAGAGAGTTAAATATTGCCTTTTTTTTTTTTTTTAATCCCCTCTTTTCATTGCTTGTACAGCAGGGCTGACGTTTGGGTGTTTGGTTTCGGTCCTGTCCCCCCCTCAGCTTGGAGGAGCAGTTGTCTCTCTTGTTAATTTTTAATAGATCCTGGAAAAACCTGAGCTGTTCCAGGGAATGAGCTGATTTACAGCCTGCACTTAGCCTGGGAAAGGCCCTGGGTATCTGACCTGGCTTCAGCACCTCCAGAAGCAGAGCAGCAGTTGCCTCTGGAGAGCTCAAGCATCTCTGCACAAAGCTTTAACTCATTGCAGGGCCACTGGCACCAGTGCCAAAGACAGACTGCCCATGGGCCATGCCCGTGCTCTGGCCATGCCCTGGAGCAGAGATGCCCACCCCAGTGCCCCTGGTACCACAATCACCTGATTTATAAGAGGGCTGAGCACCTCCCTGGGAAGCCAGGCTGAGGGATTGGGGTTGTTCAGCCTGGAGAAGAGGAGGCTCCCAGGGGAGCTCAGAGCAACCTTCCAATATCTGAAGGGGCTACAAGAAAGCTGGGGGAGGGCTTTGGACACGGGGGGGTAGGGAGAGGACAGGGGGAAATGGGTTAAAACTTGAAGAGGGGAGATTGAGGTTGGACATTAGGAAGAAATTGTTGAATTTGAGGGTGCTGAGCCCCTGGCCCAGGTTGCCCATGGAAGCTGTGGCTGCCCCATCCCTGGCAGTGTCCAAGTCCAGGCTGGATGGGGCTGGGAGCAACCTGGGCTGGTGGGAGGTGTCCCTGCCCATGTTGGGGTTGGGACTGGATGAGCTTTAAGGTCCCTTCCAACCCAAACCATTCTATGATTCTGTGATTTATCTGTAAATTGTTCTAAGAGACAGCATGATAGTCCAGATAGGAGCAATACTCTTTTTTACCAAGGAAAACAATTTACCTTTGTTGATAGAAGAGTGAGAATCCCAACATCTGGATCAAATCATCCTGCCACACTCACCAGATGCTTCAACATCTGTTGAGTCCATTGCAGCTCCACTTGACTACAATCACGTTGCAAAACCTCCCTTAACCTTGAGTGGGATCTGAAGCTCTGACCAGTTCCAGATGGTTAATGGGGCATGCAACGGTAATGAGAACCTCACCAGGGAACCTTGGGTTTCCTGAGTGAGGAAGGAGAGGAGGAGAACACTGCAGGTCTAGGTCTGAAGCATCCATGCAGTTTTGTTCACCAAGATGATTTGCTGGGGGACAGATGGCTCTGCAGGCTGCTCCAAAGAGCAGCAAGAAGGCAAGAGACCCAAATTCCCTCCCCCAGGCTGCAGTCCTGTGACTTCGGGTTATTCCAGAGCCATGTAATTCGGGTGCAACCTTCACAGACAGAGCAACGATTCACTAATTTTGACTTCTCATCCAAGTGTAAGAATTGAAACCTTCCAACACAGCTCAGGTCTCCCCCCTGCCCTAGCCAAACCCTGCAGGCAGGCAGGGTCAGCAGGCTGGTTTGCATCTGAGGAAACTCGAGGGTGGGCTGTCTGGAAAGCCACCCCAAGCAGTGTCACACAATAGAGCCACACAATAGGAAGGGACTGGCAGAGCTCCCACTGCCCTGCAGGGTCCTGGGATGCTCAGGGCCATCCCTGCACCATCAGCCCCGAGCCCAGGGAGATTGGATCCCTCCTGTGGACTCACCAAATTGCAGAGGCATCTGCTAAGACTGCAAGGACCAAAGGACGATCTAGGCTCAAGTCTAAACTGATTTGGGTCAAAACCAAGCCTTGAGGCCAAGCAGCCCTGGTGGTGAGGGGTGCCAGGTATCAGCTACCCTGCCCGAGCAACCCAGGGTCAGACAGGTGCCTGTGCCAAGCCTGCCCACACTGCAGGCATGCTGGGATCCCCACAGCTTGGCCAAACCCTGTGTCTCATCTTCGAGGCATGTTGGGCTTCTGGGCAGGCTGAGAGTAGCTGGAGATGGCTGCAGTCCCCTTCCCAGCTGCTCTCTGCTCCCATCCTCAATCCTGACTCCTCTCCTCATCCCATCTGTCCTGCAGGGGCTGACCTCTCCCAGCCCAGCCGAACAGGAGGGCATTCTCCTCGGTGCAAACAGCTGTGACCTCCCCCAGGAAGGCAGCATTAACACTTTCCTCCCCCAGCCACACTCCCAGGGAAGTCAGACCAATTGGGATGCAAAAGCCCCAAGGTTGCAGACACAGCTGAACACAGCACAGCAGGGACTAGTGGCCACCTACTTTGCTAGCCCAAGGGATGCACCCTAGGAGACCACAACATTTCTTGCTCCCCTTCAGCAGCAGGCAGCAGCTGCCCTTCCCTGCTCTGGCCAAACCCCCAGCCCTGTGTGCAACACCAGAAATGGAAATGTGCTGCACATGGGAAATGCCACAGTTTCCCAGTCCCTGCTTCTGGGGGGTCAGTCAGCAGCTCCATCCACATCTGCTCTGCTCCTTTCCCACTGAGCTGCACAGTCAGTTTTCCTCCAACCCTTCCATCAACCAAGTTTTGATGTCCAGGTCAGCACATGGGGCTGGAGCATCACATGCAGAGCTCGACCTGGGGTTGATCCCAGAGGGTCTGGGAGAGCAGGTAGCTGGAAGGACTAGGATACCTTGGTCAGGAGATACAGCAGCTCCACAGCCACATTTTCTTGCCCCAGATAAGCACTGCTGAACCTGGGCAACTCCTTGCTGCAGGACTAAGCCAGCAACCAAGAAGTATGTACAAGAGGAAACGACGCTCAAATGTTTTGGGGTTGGCACCTGTGCTGCTCCACATCCAGGCACGAGGAGGGGACTTGGTTGCATTTCTTAGCTGACCCACGTCGTGTGACAGAAGCCCTGTCCCCAGCCTCACACAACCTCACTGATGCCCAGCACCCCCAGGCACTCGACTCAGCACTTCACCATCTGCAGTGTTTTGCTCCCCACAGGGAAGAGGATGGAGGCCTGGCTGCCTCCTGCACTGATCAGACACCAGCAGCAACTCAATACGCTGCTGCCAGGAGGTGTCCAGAATTAATCTGCAGTAGAATCAGGCTAATTACTATGCAAATACCCCAGCAGCAAGGGATGCTGTCCCGGGCAGAGCAGCCCTCGCATCTGGCCCTTGGAAGGCACCTGCTGGAGCAGCAGTAAGGAAACGCTGATCCCGCGCCTCGAACCTCTAAAACCACAAAGTATTTACAGCCAAGAGCAAACACCAGAGCTGCAGAGGTGTCACCGCAACACACCGAGGCAAGAACACCTTGTTCCAGCCACTGACTCACTAATTATACGGGCAATGCCACCGAGCCAGGGCTGGCTTGACCCGGTGTGCCACAGGGCACCTGCGAGCACCCGCTCTCAGCCATGTCCTCCCCAGGCAGCCCTGCCCTGCCCTGCCACAGCCTTGACCTTCACTCACCTGAATCATTCATTCAACCCCTGCCTTGCTCCTCCGAGCTTCCTCTTCTGCAGAGATCTCCCCCCAGCTTTTCACCAGTGCCACAGAGCCCTTGAAGCTGGATGGGGCACCTGGCTCTCAGCTTCTCCCCAGAGCAGCTCAGCATCACCAGACCTAACTTCTTTAGGAAACAAGACAACCCCCCTCCTCCAACCTGAGGGTCTTGCCAAGCCCACCCCAGACATTCCCACTAGGATGCAGGGTTCCCGTCCACAGAAGCAACACCTCGGTCATGCCCACGGGTTTCTCTCCCCTCTGCACCCACTCAGAGCCGGCAGGACCCTCCCAGCAACACCCCCCCTGACCCCAGCACTGCCTCCTCGCTCCCACAGCCCCGCAGCAAAGCACCTGCTGGCCCCAGCTACCTTCAGCATCCTCCTGTCCCGCTGGCAGGAGGAAGGAGCAGGGAAAGTACTCGCATACCAAGTATCCCAAAGAGACTCAGCCACAATGTGGGAGTTCAGCACGGCCCCTGCTCTGTGCCTGGAGCACCTCTTCCCAGAGATGCTCCCACAAAGAGGGGAAACGCCCTCAACTTGCCACCAGCGGCACCTGGGACCGAGCCCTGGGTGAGGCAGCAGTGCCCAGCCCCGGCTAGCCCGTGGGCTCTGCTGTCGCCTCCAGGGATGCCACAAGAAGCTTTCTAGGAACCGGCGCGGCTCTGGCTGGGAGAAGAGCCCGGGGGAGGTGGTTCCAGCCCCCCCACGTGTCCCCTCCAGCTCCCCGGCTCCGGGGCAGCTCCCGGCAGCGCGGGGCTCAGCGACTCCAGGAGCCACTTGCGGGCAGCACCACAACTCCCTAACGCGGGGTGACAGCGGGGACAGCCCGGCGGGCTCGGCTTGGACCTGGCGAGGCGAGCGGGGACACCCGGGGCCGGGGGAGGGGGGGACCCCGCCGGCAGCCCCGCGCCGCTCGGGACCGGGGGGGGATGCGGGTGCGCGGGGCCGCGGGGGCCGTGTCCCCTCCCTGGCACTCACCTGTCACCAGGACGGCTCTGCCCGCCACCGGCAGCAGCCGGCGAGGCGCTGCCCGCCACAGCAGCAGGCAGGCGGCGGCGGCGGCCAGGGCCAGCCCCAGGGGCAGCGGCAGACAGGCGCGGCACAGGCTCTGCAGCCCGGCCAGCAGAGCCAGGGGCAGCAGCAACCCCCGGCCCAGCCCCAGGGCCCGCCGGGCCGCCCGCAGCGCCAGGCTACCGGCCAGGGCGGCCCACAGCGCGCCGTAAGCCCAGCGCTCCAGCCCCGGCTCCATCCCGGGCCCGGCCCCGCCGCTGCCGCCGCGCCCGGCCCCGCCGCGCCCGTTTATAAAGCGCCCGGGCGGGGGGGGAGCGGGGCGGGGCCCGGCCCAACCCCACCAATGGGAGTCGGGAGGACCCGAGCCGGGCACCGGGCACCGGGCACCGAGCACCGGGCACCGGGCACCGGGCACCGGGCACCGGGTACCGAGCACCGGGCACCGGGTACCGGGTACCGGGCACCGGGCACCGGGTACCGGGTACCGGGCACCGAGCACCGGGCACCGGGCACCGAGCACCGGGCACCGGGTACCGGGCACCGGGTACCGGGCACCGAGCACCGGGTACCGAGCACCGGGTACCGAGCACCGAGCAGCGCGGCGGGAGACGCTGGGGGTTGGGGTACCTGCGGCTCGGTTCGGCTCGGGACATTGTGCCACTCGGGTAGGCATGGCTCGGTTCGGTTCTGTTCGGCTCAGCTCAGCTCGGGACATCGTGCCACCCGGCTCGGCACGGCTCGGGACATTGTGCCACTCAGGTAGGCATGGCTCGGAACGGTTCGGTTCGGCTGGGCTCAGCTCGGGACATGGTGCCACCTCGGTAGACACGTCTTGTTTCGCCGTGGCTCCCAACGTCATTGCACCCAGGCAGGCATGGCTTAGCCTGGCACAGCTCAGCACGGCTCAGGACATGGTGCCACCCAGCTGGGCACGGCTCAGCTCAGGTAAGGACAGCTCAGGAGATGGTGCCAGCAGGGCAGGAATCCCTCAGCCTGACACGGCTCCGCTTGGCACGACTCAGCCTGGCTCAGGTAAGGACAACTCGGGACACTGTGCCACCTACGTGTGCATAGCTCAGCTTGACACGGCTCAGCTCAGTTCTGCACAGCTCAGGATATGATGGCACCTACCCAGCCACAGCTCAGCTCGACTTGGCTCTGTTCAGCTCTGCTCAGCTTGCCACAGCACAGATCAGCTCGGCTTGGCTTGGTTCAGCATGGCTCACTGTCACACTACCTACAGCACAGCTTCAGCTCGCTTTGCCATGACTTGTCACCCCACGGCTGGCACAGCTCGGCTTGGCTCTGCTCAGTTCTTCACAGCTCCACATGGCGTGGCTCAACACGGCTCAGCAAGGTCTCATTTGGCCTGGCCCTGGCTTGGTTCGGTGCCAGGCAGAGATTCCCATCAGATAGCAGCAACACGTCATCCCTGCCTGCCTGATGCCAGGGCCAGAACCAGTGCCACCAACACCCACACCCTGCTGGGACCAGGGGAGCGTGGGGCAGGGCCTCCCCCCAGGGCCACCCCACCACTGGTGTGTCCCCTCACAGGGTGCCACCCCAGGACCTGCCAGGGAAACACCATAAGGGCTCTGGGCCAGATGCCACCTGGGTCCCCTCAAGCTGCTGAGGTGTCAACCAATTGCCAGCTCTGCTCTAGGGATGTTGTGCTGATCCGAACCATCGCTGGGTGCCCTGCTGTAGGTTTACCACCCTGAGCAGGCAGCACCCTGCCACCCCCACCTCTGCCAAGCATTACTCCAGGGCTCCGGTGTGGTGGAGCCGTGTGGGATGCCCCACTCCTGGCTTTGCCACAGCTGGTGTGGAGCCCCGTGCCAGGTCTGTGCCAGCTCCGGTGAGTGCTGGCAGGAGCTCCCTGCACCTCCCCAGCCCCGGGGGGAGCAAAGTCCTCCCCTTGCCAGGGTTATTACCCAGGGTAATTGCTGCCGCTGGGCTCACCTCATTAAGCACCTTTAATGTTTCACCAAGTCGTTGTACCTGGTGATCCTTGGTGCGTCCCTGCCACCCAGCCCCGCCGGCCCTCGCCATGGGACTGACCCCCGGTGCCCTCAGCGTGGGGGGGAGAGGGGGAAAAAATGTTTCTGCGTGCCAGGACCGACGCTGGACTCCAGTCCTAGAGGAACCAGGCTCTGCCACCGGTGCCCAGTGTCCCTGTGAGCCCAGGCAGGGGGGTGGGGGTGGTGGCAGGGACGATGGCTTTGCCATCCTTCTTGGAAACAACCCCCGTGGGACTGGCGGAAAACCACATTGCATCAGGAGCAGTGGTGGCAGCTCTGCTGAGCTCCTGTGTCAAACAGGCTGAGGTGGTTTGACCGGGGTGTGGCTCTGGGACCCGGCTGGGTTCACAGCCCTGCTCTTCCAGGTGGAGGAATGCGGGAATGCCGGGGAGGTAGAGGAGGAGGAAGGATGTTCCTAACCGCATGGCCGTGGGCTCTCCCGCAGGAATCCACTTGCAGCACTTGGGGAAAACAATGGATGTGGCCACAAAGCAGAGCCTTGGGGCACTTAGGATTTGACTAGAAGACTGTTAAACTTCTCCATCCCATATTACTTCCCCAGGGCTTGAAAAATGCCCTTAGTGAAAGTTTGTTTTCCAGAGCTGTGGAGCACCTTCAACCTGCAACAGGTAGGTTTAGACTGGACATTAGGAAAAAAAACTTTCACAGAAAAAAAAGTCAGACACTGGACTAGGCTGCCCGGGGAAGTGGTGGAGTCACCATCCCCAGATGTGCTTAAGGGTTATTTAAATGTGGTGCTGGGGGATATGGTTTAGAGGAGAACTTTTTAGAGTAGGGATGATGGTTGGACTCGATGCTCCCAAGGGTCTTTTCCAACCTGAGAGATTCTACGATTCTATGATCCTGATCCAGAGCTGCTGGGGCGTGTGAGGGAGTGGGGTGAGGGATATGCAGCCAGAATGTGGAGTCCATAGTGATGAAGGTGTGTCAGCAAGGGCTGATGTGGCCATTTCCAAGTCACAATGTGAATTCATGCCTCTCCTTGAGGGCTGGGTTGGTTGTCCCTTTATCCATCCTTTCCTGAGCTCCTCACACGTGGTCTCAGGATGCCCTGCTTGTAGGACACCTCCAGGTGGGCTGTAGATATCCATGGCTTAGTTGTGTCTGCCCCATCCCTGGCAGTGTTCAAGTCCAGGTTGGATGGGGCTTGGAGCAACCTGGGCTGGTGGGAGGTGTCCCTGCCCATGCAGGGGGTTGGGACTGGATGAGCTTTAAGGTTCCTTCACACCCAAGCCAGTCTGGGATTCCATGATTCTGTGGTGTGCTCTGTTGGCCACAAGCAGGGCTTTTCAAGGGTGCTCCCACCAAGTGGTCGGCACCCTTTGCCAGCCTTGGCCATTGCCTAGCTCTCCCCCCAAAAGCTGGCGTGCAGTTAGGGTGACCTTGGTGGCTATTCCCTTGAAGATAGTCCCTGGCCTTGTTGATCTGCTCATTGCCCAACACCGGCGGGTGCCTCCCAGCCTCACTGCGCCGGGAGGAAACGCAGATGATGGCCCCATTACCTTCTGACCTACTCGAGCTCTTCTGTGCCTCTTCTGTTAATTACAGGTCACCTTTCTCAGGGGAAGTGGGGCTGGTTCAGCCTCAGCCACCTCGCCCACCCTTTGCGTGGGGCTGCTCACACAGGTCCCTGGGGAGAGGGGACTCCATATCTTCCTAGTGCTTCCCTTGCCCAAGGCTGTTCCACCAGCTTGGTGGAGCCTCCCATGACTAACAGGTTTTGAGATAATTGTTCCACTCCCTAAGCTCATCTGCAGAAGATTCATGACATTGTTTTTTGAAGTGCCATGAGCCATTTCCAGGGGCTCTAAGCCCATGAGGGATGTGATTCATCCATGCTGCTCCCACAAGGTACTTAATCTTCTCCAAAACAGCTAATCCTTCTACCACGGCTATTATCTCCTTTGGAAACACCACCCAGGTGAGATCTTAACAGGGCACTTTTGTCTGTTCAGCTCTGATGGAGACTCGTGCCAGTGCTTACTTCCTCACACAGGCTGCAGGGTGCAGTCCTTCCCGGGAGCAGTTTTCTCAGGGGACCACGGGGCTGGAACCCCTCAGATGTCACTTATGGGCTGGGTGCCTTTCATGGACCTTCAAGCCCATGGGAAAGGGGATGCTGGAAATGTCCCTCTCTAACTGAAGCAGATGGAACTCCTTCTCTCCCACACCATGTGTTCAAAGGGCCCTTGGGAGGGATGTGGGCTCCCCCTTCTCCATGTTGAAGATGTGAGACATGGGACCTTGTTGGTGTCTGGGGCAGGAGACAGTTCAGGGGTGACGGAGGACATTGCACTGCCTGGAATTAACTCTCATTTTGACCCAAAGTCTCATGCACAGGACAGTGATTAATTTGTCCCAGCACCAAATATTTGTGTCCTACCACTGAACTTGCTCTGTTCTACTGTTTCGGGTTGGACTTCTTTGCTGGAGCAGGAGCTCCCTGTTACCATGGCTTTCTTCACTGGGGGCAGTGGGGGGCAGATCCTCAGGTGACTGCAATACAGCTAAACCAACCTCAGGTTTACCAGGAGACCTTTCCAGCACCCAGTGCTTTAACTCCCCTGTGATCTTTCTCTGAGCCCAGACCATGAAAACCAAGCACAGAGTCTACTAAAACCCAGCCTGGAGGCACTTCCCATGGCATGAGCTGTGCCTCAGCCACCTAAGGAACCACTTCAACCTTTTGTGCTGGGATTTTTCCCCCTCAAGACTTTCCATCCCTTTTTTCCAACTTACTCCAGCCCGTGACTGAAGAATTTTTATTGGGCTTTTCTTTGTGTTTTGCTGCTGTAAACTGTTCATGCCCATCATCCCCTGTATCTGAAGCCACATTAGTGGGATCAGCCTGAGTCCCAGGCCCTGGGGGGGTTTCCACTCCCCTTGGCTGGATGGTGGGCACAGGCACAGCTTCTGCCCAGCTCCTGGCACAGCTTCTGCCCAGCTCCTGGCACCACCTCTCTGCTCCTACTGTGGGATCCGGGGATTCCCGGGGCTGCTCCCCAAGGTCAGCATTGCCAGCAGCTTGGAGCAGAGCACTGACCCCAGATCTGGCTCTTTGCAAATTCCCCACGTCTTTGGAAATTTCCTGCCTCCAGCTTGTTCTTTTCAGATCGTGCAGGATCCCCAGGTATTTACCAAACACAGCTCCACTTCCAGCCGCCTTCGTGGCTTTGGGAGATGTTTCACCTTCTGGGAAGTCACTTCCCCAACCTGACCTCAAGTTTTTTCACCCTGCTGAAGACCCCATGTCACCACATGTCCCCTCACACACACATGGCCACACCAGCCTCTTCACCAGCCAGGGCTTTCTGCACCACAGTTCTCCAAAGAAAAGCTGCTTTGGGATTGCAAGGACCTTGTTCCTTGGTAGCCAGGAAACATCATAGAATGGGCTGGGTTGGAAGGGACCTCAGAGATCACCAAGTCCAACCCTTGATCCATTCCCCCTGTGGTTCCCAGCCCATGGCACTGAGTGCCACATCCAGGCTCTTTTGAAAGATCTCCAGGGATGGAGAATCCACTGCTTCCCTGGGCAGCCCATTCCAATGGCTGATCACCCTCTCCGGGAAGAAATTCTTTCTAATATCCAACCTAAACCTCCCCTGGCACAACTTGAGACCATGCCCTCTTGTCTTGCTCCAGAGGTGCAGCTCCAGAGTGCTGCCAGCTCTGCTAATGCCTGCTGCTCTGCATCCCACCTCCTCAAGCACTCATTGCCCGTGCCAGGCTTGCTCTGTCACCCCTGTGTCACCTCTGTGCTCCTGGCAGGGCCTTCACCTTGATGCCATGGGGGACAGGAAAATGGGGCTCCCCTTTGCCAGGAGACAGATCCCAAGGGAAGCTGGCTGGGCCACCCTCCAATGACATCCTGCTGCTTCTGTCCCCAGAGGAGAGGGCAGTAGGTCATGGCAGCTGTGACCTGGTTCCTGTCCCATGCCTCTGGGTGCAGAGCAGAGCATGTCAGCAGCCCCGGGTTGCTCCCAGCCCAAGAGGGTTGAGCTGGGAGGTAGAGGAGGAATTCTCCAGCTGAGGAAGCAGGAGGAATCGAGGTGGGGGGCAGGTGCTCCTGGTGCTCCTGGAAGGTGGCCAGAGCACAGTGGGGTTCACAAGAAACTCTCCAGATAGATTTCAGCCCAGGAACAAGGGTGAAGTGTTGCTGTCCCTGATGGGAACAGTGTTTCCTGTGCGAGGGGGTCCTGGGCTTTGTGGTGGCAACCAGCCCAGGACCACAGGTGGTCCCCCCAGAACCTGGGGACTTTCCCACATGGCACGAGGCTGGAGCCAGCCTTGGGGAATGGCAGCAGAGGGAACCCTTCCCTGGACGGTCCCACGGACAGGGTGGGGTGGAAGAGGCAGGGGATCTCCTTCAGGGTGCCCACCGCCAAGCTCTTACTCAAGAGGGGAAAGGTGACAGCGAGCAGGGCCGGGCTCGTCCCTGCTGTCCCCTCCTCCCCCCCTTCCCCGCCTGGCAGCTGCCCAGGGTGAGATGGGGGCCAGGGACCAGCGCTGCGGGGCCGGAGCTCGTCCAGACGGACGGCGGGGACCAAGGACGTGGCTGTCATCCCAGCGGGGACATGGAAGCGGCGGGGTGTCAGGGGGAGGGAGAGGAGGAGGGGAGGAGGGGGGGGAAGGGAGAAGCGGGGTGCAGCCCCTCCGGGGGCCGGGGAGGGGGGGGAAGCAGCAACCCGAGCAGCCAAGGAGTGGCAGGACGCGGAGCATCCTTGTGGTGGCCCTGCCATGTGCAAGGTGGCCTTGCCGTGCCCCCTCGTGGCAGCAGGACACGGATGGTGGCAGCAGGACACGGATGGTGGCAGCAGGACACGGATGGTGTCCCCGGGCTGGGATGGGCAGGAGCCATAGAGGGGGTGTCAGGGATGGAGGGAGGTGGCACAGTCACCTCACCCTGCCTGCAGCATCCTCCTGGGGGTGCAGCACCCCAGCCTTGGCTCTGCTGATGCCACACACCCCCCTCGGGTCCCCACCAAGCCCCAGTGGAGTCTCTGGCCTCCCAGCACACCCTCACTTTCCCCCTTTTTTGGCATAAGCCACTTGAGCTGTGGCCAAACCAAGCACTCCAGGCGCCGCTCAAGGGCAGCGTGGGCTGGGGCTGGGTCGGGGACCCTGGAAATATCACCAAGGCTGCAAAAAAACCCAGCTGAAAAAAAAAAAAAACAACCAGCAGGGTTGGGAGGCCTTGGCGGAGGACACAGCCACCCCCCAGTGCCAACAAACCCCTCAGGGAGTGGGTATTTGCAGGCACTTTTCCTCATTTTCCCCCAGTGAGCCCTTGGGAGTGACAGTCCTAGACTTGTCACATGTTGATGTCACTTTGGGTACTGGCTGCAGGGTGATCTGGCAGATGCTTTTTGACCCTTTTCTCCTTCCTGCTGTGTGCCTGAGTGGTTCAATGGCACCTTCCATCACCTCCTCCCCTCTCTTTGGGAACCCAATACAAGTACCCAGAGGGGAGAGGAGCTGGACCATGTTTTGGGGCTCCTGCATCTCTTGGCATGGCATCCCACTGTCCTCAGAGCCACCTGGGACCATCAGAGGCACCTTGCAAGCTGGGATGGGCTGGCACTGCCTGGCCCCTCCGAGGTGACCTGCACATCCAGCCTTGCAGGACAGGGACAGCCCTGGGCAGAAGTGGGCTGGGAGAAAGGAACTGCCCTGCCCGGTGGAGTTTTTCTTCATTCCTTGAAAGCCACAGAGACCTGCTGCACGGGATTCAGGGCTGCAGGCAGTGCCTTGGTGGACCTGCTGTGATGGATGACATGCCATCATTGTCACCAGCCTCTGCCAGGGGTGACAGTGCCCAAAGCATGGCAGCTGGCAGAGGGGGAGGCCCAGGATGGTGCCCACTCACCATCCAGCACCTGCAGGGAGCACGGGGTTTAACCTGGCATGAGCCAGGAGGTGGCATCTTCCTGCCTGACCATCTCCCAGGCCCCACAGGGACAGCAAGGACATGATAAGGCAGCTGAGCTCTGCCAAGCACAGGGAGATGTTTCCAAGGCTTGGAGCTTCGCCAGGGTCAGGTTTGCAGGGGACAAGGTGGCTGATGTGTGATGTGAACCCACTCCAGGAAGGAGACAGCCTCAGAACCAGGTCCTGGGCTGGCTGAAATCCCCCAGGAAAAGAGGAGGTTTCAAACAGATGCTCTTGATTTTCCAGCACCATGGCCTCAGGTTCAAGCTGTTGCTCCTGCCCTTGAGTTTGTGGCTCTGAGCAGCAGTCCCTGCTCCTTCTGGTGGTGTTCCCCTGGGTGTCCTGGCTGGCCCCAGGAGGGACGATGGTGCCTGCAAGCCACAGGGCTGGCTGCTGCAGCTGAGTGCTTGCTCCAGGCTGCAGCAGGAGGGATGGTGTCTCAGCCCAGATGGGGCTACCACGTGGCCCTGGCCTTTCAGGGCTCCACATGTGGCAGGGACAGCAGGGTCCCCATGCAGGGCCAACCCTAGGACATCTCTGGCAGCACCCAGGTCTTGTTCAGGACCAAGGTGACAGCTTCTCCAGGGGTGCTGGAGGGAGCATCACCCCTTCCCACCTCGGCACCAAGAGCCTCCAGCATCCCAGCCCACCAGCAGCTGGTGCAGGGACAGGGGACACTGGCAGTGTGTCAGACCACTTTATTGCCACAGCAGCCACGGTCCAGACCCAAGTCCCAGAGCAGGTCTGGGTCCAGCCCCTTGACCCCTCTAATACTGTCAAGAAGATGAAACCCGAGGCTCCGTTCCTGGGCACTTGAGCATCCTCCATCCCGGCCACCACAGAGCAGCTCCAGGACATCACTCCCACTCCTGCAGCTGAAGGCCAGAGAGGGGAAGGTGCAGAGCGTGCAGGGGGGGCTGCCACCACATTCCTCCTTCTCCTGGGACTCCTGGAGGGGGGCAGGGGGTTCCCTCACACCTCCATGCCAGGTGCCTGCCCCAGGCCCAGTGCCTGCACCAGCTCATCGCTCAGACCGCTCTTCAGCGTCCGCCTCACTGTGGGGAGAGGAGTGTGGGCAGAGTCATCACTTTGGTTGGGAAAGACCATCAAGTCCAAGCGTTAACCCAGCTGCTAACCCGTGCCCCTCAGCACCACACCTACGTGGCTTTTAACCACCCCCAGGGATGGTGATTCAGCCACATCCCTGGGCAGCCCATGCCAGTCTTTAATTACCCTTTCAGTGCAGAAGTTTCTCCTAATTCCCAAGCTAAACCTTTCCTGGTGCCACTTGAGGCCATTTCCTTTTCTTCTGTCACTTCTTACTTGGGAGAAGAGACTGACCCTCCACTTGCTCCAACCTCCTCCTTTCAGGGAGTGGTAGAGAGCCAGAAGGTCTCCCCTCAGCCTCCTTTTCTCAAGGCTCAGTTCCCCCAGCTGCTCCTGGGCAGATTTGTGCTCCAGACCCTTCCCCAGCTCCATTGCCTTTCCCTGGACACGCTCCAGCCCCTCAATGTCCTCCTTGCAGACACTGGGTGCCTGCCTGGATGTGGTGGCCTTGGCATGATGGGGGGCGGGGGGTACGGTGTGGTCTCAGGAGACCTCCTGGGAGGTCAGGGGTGAGGAAGGACTCAGGTAGAGGACAGGGACACAGGGGTGGGACAGAGTGCAGGGGCTGGGCAGAGCATTGGGGACAGGGCATGGGGATGGGGACACAAAAGTGGGGCAGAGACAGATGGGAGAGGGTGGGAACACAGAGATGGGACAAAAAAGCATCTGGGCAGGGACACAGGTAGGACAGAGTACAAGGACAGAGGCAGAGCAGGGGGACAGCCACAGGACAGGGCAGGAGGACAGCGATGGGACTCACGGGACTTCCTGTTGCCACGGGACCTCCTGCGCTCCTTGTTGGGGCAGGGCCGGGGGTTGGCACTCTGTGTCACTGATTTCACCAGCCTGTCCATGATTTCATCAGAAGCATCATCTGGGGAGCTGGGGACATCCTCCTGGGCCGGCGAGCCCTGGGCCGGGCTGGCTTGCCCCATCCCTGCACGGGGACAACAGAGATGCTGGCATCAGCTGCGGCCATCCAGCCGGGCACACCCGGAATGCCACCTCCACCCCCTTCCTACCCCGGCTGGCCCGGCTGCGGCGGGCAGGGGCATCCGTGGGGGAGGTCAGGAGGCTCTTCATGCTCTCATGCCCCGCTTCCATCTGCTCCTCGGGGCCGCCGGACACCACGGCGGGCGGCGCGGCAGCCTCGGTGATGTTGGAGAACTTCTCGGTCTGCGTCGGGAGAGGTGTGTGTCAGGGAGCTGGGGGAGGGAGGGGACATCGCCCGGAGGTGGCGGTGGCGGTGGCCACCCCGAGTCTCCCCGCACCTCGGTGATGAGGCGTCCCCGGGTCTTGTTGCGCTGGCGGTGGGTGTCCCGTCTCCTCTGCTGCTGCAGGACGCGCTCCCGGCAGGTGCGGTACTCCAGGGCGAATTCCCGCAGCAGTTTGCAGATGGAGGTCACCTTCACCTCCCGTGCCACGCTCCTGGGGTACCCCAGGTACAGCAGGAAGGAGTGAAACCTGTGGTAAGAGTCAAACCTCTGGTGAGGACTCACCCGGGGTATTGCGTCCAGGTGTGGAGCCCTCAGCAGAGGAAGGACGTGGAGCTGAGGGAGTGGGTCCAGAGGAGGGACAGGAAAATGCTGAGGGGGCTGGAACACCTCTGCTCTGAGGAGAGGCTGAGGGAGCTGGGGGTGGTCAGCCTGGAGGAGAGAAGGCTCCAGGGAGACCTAATAGTGACCTTCCAGTGTCTGAAGGGGCTCCAGGAAGGCTGAGAGGGACTGTGTGCAAGGGCCTGGAGTGACAGGACGAGGGGCAAGGGTTTAAATGAGAGGAGATTTAGATTGGATGTGAGGAAGAAGTTCTTTGCCATGAGGATGGTGGAACAATGGCACAGGTTGCCCATGGCTGAGGCCTCATCCCCGGAGATGTTCAAGGTGAGGCTTGAGGAGGCTCTGAGCACCCTGAGCTGGGTGAGGGTGTCCCTGGACTGGATAACCCTTGGAGGTCCCTTCCTTCCAACCCAAATAATTCTGTGGTTCTCTATTGGTCGTGGAGGGCCACCAGTGGGACCTGCCATGTCCCCACTGACCTGTTGAGGACACGCCTGTGCACCACCTTCAAGACAACGATGCGCTGGGTGCTGTCCTTGAGGAAGTCCTTCAGCTTGCCCTTCAGCACCGGCTTGGTCTCATGCTTGGCAATCACCTTCAGGTTGTCCCAGGAGGCCCTGCACCTCCGCTCCAGCTGCACCAGGCTGTTGGCCAGCTCGTCAAAGTCAACCTGGAAGAGTGAGAGGTCAGCGGGTGGAGCTGGGCAGCCAAGGGACCCGCACCTTTCCCTGCCCAGATGTCACCTGCCTTGCCTCACCTTGGCGGAGCGGGTGATGGAGGCAATCTCTGAGTAGAGGTCAGTGGTTTCTGGGAACTTCTCTACCACCATTTGACAGAGATGGTGGAGGAGAGACTGCCGGTGCACCGTGTCCTTCACTTCCGAGACCTTCTCCAGGTAGCCCAGCTCAAAGCCTCTGCTCTGAAACCCCAATGGACTCAGCAGGGCCCCTCCATCCTCCTCCAGCATACCTGCAGTCTGCAGACCTCCAGAGTCCCCACCAACACCACCCAGCCCCAGGCACTGTCCCAGGCTCCCCCTTGGGCCACCAATGGACCTTGCGTGGTCCTGTCGTCACAGCACTTAGGACAGACCACACGTTCCCACACCCTGCTCCTCACCTGGGAGCCATTCAAGAAGTTGCCCATGGCCAGCAGTGTGGCCAGGATGCACTTGAAGGTGTGGTTTCTGGCCAGCTGCTCCATGCCCACTTTCAGATCATACAGAGGCTCTGCTATCTCCTGTGTGAGGAGAGGAGAAAGTTGAGACCCCTCAGCAATCCTCTACCTTAGGAGCTTCAGCATTTGGCCTTGCCCATGAGGGTCACCGCCCTATGGTTAACCCAAGCCCATGGGGACCTGGAGCCTGTCCCCAGCCAGGACAGCACCTCCCTTACTTGGACATGGCTGGGCTCCACCAGAGACACGTTTGGCTCAGGGCTCAGTGCCCTGGGAGCTGGCAGTGGTGGAAGGGCAGGTGGTGACAGGTGACTCTACAGGGCTCTATACCTGCTCCAGGCTCTCATAGTCCAGCTTGAAGGCCCAGAGCTGAAGCCTAGCCGTGAGGTCGCTGATGGAAGACAAGGCAAGCAGGAACTGCTCTGCAGAGCCCAGAGGCACATCAGGATTGGCCAACTGGGCCTCCTGAATCTTCTGCTTCTCCTCCTCGGTCGGGACCATGGTCAGGATTTTCTAGAGCAAGCCAGGAGAAATGTGTCACTATGGGATGTGTCACCCCAAGGCTGGCAGTGCGGGTGTTGTGGCACAGAGGCCTCCTGGCCAGGGGGAATGACACCTGCCTGAGGCTCTCAGAGCAGCTGACCTTCTCTGGTGCCTACCTCAATCCCCTCCTTGTTGACTGCAAACTCATCGAAGTTGAGCACAGCTGTCTTGATGATGTGCACAGGTGGCAGCACTGTGAGGCCAATGTTGATGGCGTTGCTCCTCTTGGGATCCAGCACCACCACCACCTTCTTTCCATCGTTGGCCTTCTGCAAAGAGGACAGGACGGATGGGGACAGCCAGGCAAAGGTCTTGCCTTCATGAAAACCTCATGGACCACAGGCAAGCCAGTCAGGAACCTGGTGGTGAGCCAGACCTGAGCACTGCATGTCACCGTCCCCACTGAGCCTCTGTGCACCCATCCTCAGTGCCTGCCCAGGGCCTCCAACAGAACTAACAACCTTCCTCCCACCCCTCGGGTCCCCTTGGCTGATGGGTGTCAGCCTGCTGGTACCTTTGAAGTTGTTGCTTCCTTTGACCGTGACTCAAAGAGATGTTCCAGTTTGGCAGCATTGACCTCAACGTTCTGCAAGGATGCCCACAGGGTTTCCTGGCCAAACCTTCCTGGCCCCACAGTGCCATCCAGCTGCTTCAGCTCCTTCCAAAAGAGCTTCACTGTCCTCTTCTTCTTGGCCTGGGAAGGGCCATCTGTTGTTGAGGGGCTTGGCAGCCCTGGGGGAGGTGGGCAATGGGGGACTGGTGGAGGTGGTGGGCAACCGGGGACTGGTGGAGGTGGGGGTGGAGGTGGTGGGCAACCAGGGAGTGGTGGAGGTGGAGGTGGTGGGCAACCAGGGACTGCAGGAAGTGGAGGTGGAGGTGGTGGGCAACCAGGGACTGCAGGAGGTGGAGGGGGGACCATCAGAGCTCCAGCAGTCGTTGCTTCAATGCTGGAAGGGAGGAAGGAGCCATTTGCCATGGGCCCTGAGTCCAGGATGTCAAAGTCTTCTTCTTCCCCCAGATCAGTGAAGTCCAGGTCCTTGATCTTCAGCTGCACAGGGCTTGCCTCCAGGTGTTCCCACGTCAGTTCCACCTCCTTCTTGACGGGCATCATCCCAGTGTTCTCCAGCTTCTGTGTGTGGCTCTCAGCATCTATGCTGGACATGGCACGTACCAGCTTGGCATGGGCACTGGCGACCGGTCCGTCTGCAGCCCTGCTCCGGGGCCAGGCACCCTCCTGCTCCCAGCTGCCACCTCCCTCAGCAGCCATCCCCACCTCACCCTGGACCAGGGGGGATGATGGGATCTCAGGGAAGACCTTCTCCCTCCCTGGCTCTGGAGAGCCTTTGGAATAGAGCATGTCCAGCATAAATTTAGTGTCAGAGGAGATGGTGCTGCAGGAGTCAGTGGTGTCGGGCCGAGCCAGGTGAGAACCTGTGGGGAGAGAGGAGAGGTGCTGGGACATGCAGGGAGACCTCGTGGCCATGTTCCAGTACCTAAAGGGCAGCTGCAAAGCAGATGGAGCCTCCCTGTTTACAAGGAGTCCCATGGACAGGACGAGGGGCAGTGGGCACAAGGTGCTCCTGGGGAGATTCTGACTGAACACAAGAGAAAAGATTTTTCACCCTGAGGACAGTCAGACACTGGAATGGTCTCCCAGGGGAAGTGGTGGATTCCCCCCCTTGGGAAAATTTGAAGTCTCAGCTTGACAGGGTGCTGGGACATCTCAGGTAAACAGTAGTATCAGAAGGGTTGGACCAGATGATCCTTCAGGTCCCTTCCAACCTGACATTCTGTGATTCTGTGAACCTGGAGCTGGGGTCCTGCTCCCCAGCAGGCCATGCTTGGATCCTGGTGTTTGGAGTGGGATGGGGAGGTACCACTCAGCTCCTCCTTGGCTCTGAGTATCACAGAACAGAGGGGCCATTAACACCCACCCCTGGGACCTCCAAGCCGGGCACACACCCCCTGGCAGCACCTACTTAGGTTGTGTGTCTCCATCCCAGACTCAGGGGTGCTGCTGTCCCTGTCCCATGCCAGAGGGGTGGGATGCTCCAGTGCAGCATCACTGAGGACATTGAGCCGTCCCTTGGCCATGGAAGCCATCTTCTCTTTCTGGGCTGCAGCCAGGTTCTCCAAGAAGCGAGCTCTGTGGGAAACCAGGGGTGGATGTTGGCTGGCAGCAAGGCGGGGACGGGGACAATGGGGACCACCAGCAAACCACACCACGCCACACTGCACAGCCAGCCCCACGGCACAGAAACCCCCTGCACCCTCCATGCCACACCGGGGACCCGAGGGGGAGCCAACCTCCTCCAAGCCCTGCTGACACAGGTGAGGCCACCAGAGGATGGGGACAGAGACACTGCAGCCCCATTGGAGCTACAGGCTGGTGCCATCCAAGCGCCACAGTCACCTCGTGGGTCCCAGCGGGTCTGGTGTTCACTGACTCTCTCCTCCAAAAGCCACAGAACCCAGGAGGGTGCCTGGGCAGAGCCTGGCAGGACCTCCTGCCCCACAGGGCTGGAGCCTGAGGAAGCACATGCCTGGAGCCACCCGCATGCCTCTACTTACTCAAACCTCCTCAAAACAGGCTTGTCCCCACGCAAGGGGGGGGCATCCTCCCTCCTGGGGGAAAACAGGGGTTAGCCCCACATGGCCAGCGGCCTCCCCTGGGGCTCGTGCCTCTTGCCTGCAGTCCAGCCTGGGACCCTTGTCCCACGTCACCATGTCACCCCAGGGTCCACGGGGAGCCAGGAGAGCCCCATCGAGTCCCCTCCTGCCCGGGCACGGTGTCACTCTCCCCACCAGAGCCACCCGGATTGTCACCGGGATGGCGATACCACCAAGGGTGGGCTATGCCACCCCCGTCAGGGACACCCCACCCCAGAAAGGGGGGATCAGAGGAGGGGGCTGTCACCCCCAGGGGCCATGCTGCAGGGTCCCGTGGGCAGGACCCGGAGGGCAGCGAGCGGGGCAGGGCAGGGCAGGGCAGGGCAGGGCAGGGCAGGGCAGGGCAGGGCAGGGCAGCGCCCGCTCTCCCCGGAGCATCCCCGGAGCATCCCCGGAGCATCCCCGGAGCATCCCGCCGGCAGCGAGCAGTGCAGAGCCCGGGCACTTACCAGACAGGGGCAGTGTGGTGCAGCCTGCAAAAGGAAAGATAGAAAAGAGTGGGCAGAGGAGGAGAAGCCAAGCGTGGGCAGAGAGGAAAAGGAGGAGGAGGAGGAGCTAAGGAGGAGCTGGAGCAGAGCTGTGCGTGCCCAAAAGATGCCCTGGAGCCCCGGCTAGATCCTCTTAGATGCCTGCTCCCTCTTCCCCCCCCATAGCGCTGCTCTCCAGTCCCACTGCCTGCCCTCTGCCCCCCTGGGAGGACCCCCCCCCCCTTTCCATCAGTCCCTCCTGGCTGCTTACTTGTAGACGCTGCGTTCGCCCAGGCCTGGGGGCTGCTCCTGCTCAGCCAGGGGAGGTGACAGGGACAGCCGCACACTGGACGAGCTGCTGTACGTGCTGCTGGGACAAGGTCTGGAAGAGGAGGTGACAGGGACTGAGAGCAGGTCCCAGAGGAGCTGCCCCCCACCCCAGCACTGGGAGTGGACATGAATGCTGCTCACGCTGAGCTCCAGCATCTTTGCCATCTCAGGAGCATCCCTGTCACCCGAGGAGCATCTCCATAGCAACCCCACCAAAGCATCCCCAGCAACCTGGGAGCATTCCTACCATCCCAGGAACATCTTCACCACTCCAGGAGCATACCCACCATTCTGGGAGTGCCCTCACCACCCTGGGAATGTCCCCACCATCCCAATAAGAGTCCCCACCATCGGCCACCTCCATCTGTACTTACTCTGCAGGGCTGCTGGGGACAGGGACTTCCAGGGTCCCCTGAGTGGGGGGCTCCTTCGGGCTGCCAGGGGACCCTGGCAGTGTCTGGGCATCAGGGCTGGGCTCTGCACAGCCCCCCTGGGATCGCCACCCGCGCCGGCCCTCGTCTGTCCTCCTCCTCTCCTTGCGTGTCCCTGGAGATGGCTCCTCCACCCCATCCTCCAGCTTGAGTGCACTCTGCAGAGGAGCCAGGGGTGCTTGGAGCCAGGCACACCACCCCTGTCCCCACATATCTGTCCCTACACTGGCGCTGGGCGATGTCCCGCCCTGGGGACACAACACGTAGCCAGGCCCTGGGTGCCAGGGTGGCCGAAGGGAGCCACAGCTCACAGCCCAGCTCACCTCGTAGAGCATGAACTGCTGCTTCAGGTCCAGGTCAGTGGCCTTGTTGCCCAGGTGCTGCTGCACCACTCGTTCCATGCCCTGCTGCTCCAGGCAGTCTGTCACATCGTAGAAGGTGTCCTGGTCTGGGAGGGCAGCCAGTGTCTGAGCAGGACCAGAGGGACACTGCTGGGACTGATGTGACCCATGACAAGCCCCAGCAGCGTGGCATCACCCTCCCACCCCCTCCCCAGACCTTGTTGATGAGAGTCATGGCAAAGACCAGGAGCTCTGTGTCAGCCCCGTTGCGTTGCTCCAGGACAGCCATCAAGCTGGACCACGGACACGTTCCTGGGAAAAGAGGGGTGACACCCAGGGGCAACACTTTGTGTCCCAGCCCCCATGGGGACTTTGTGGGTGGCTGGGGCTGCACTCACCTCTCGCCCGGTCCACGGTGTTGACGGCGTGGATGAGGAGCAGGGCGTTGGGCTCTGTGTACTCCACAAACACCAGCAGCAGCTTCAGGGCCATCTTCACCACCAGGCGGAACTGGGACAAGGGATGGCAACGGTGGGACAGCTGCTGGCAGGATGGTGGGACACCACAGGGGGGTTGTGCCCATATCCCAGGGCTGGAGGCTTTGCTATGGGGCCAGGAATTAGGCTGCAGCTGGGACACCGATGGCCAAGGGACACCAGGAAGGGACCCAGAGCAGGACCCGCTCTTACTGAAGCTCTGTGCTCAGGAGCATGGGCCCATCAAAGGAGCTCAGGGGACCTGGGTGACTTCCAGATGGGTGGGAGCAGGACCCAACACACCCAGAGCTACAAGGCACCATGCCTGAAGGGAGATGGGGGGGTAAAGCCCCCCTGGGATAGTGCAAGGGTACAACCACAGGAAGGGGTGAAGCCACCCAGGGCAGTGGGGTCTTACCGGGCTTCCTGAGAGGGTGTAGAGCCACTGGATGGTCTCATTGTGGTTGATGACACCTTGCATCCCATCCACAAAGAGCATGATCTGGCTCAAGGCTGCAAGGCAGAGAGCAGGCAAGGTGTCAGTGAGGTTGTAGTGAAGTGCAGAATAGGACTCTTCTCCCAAGTAACCAGAGGTAGGAAATGGCCTCAAGTTGCATGAAGGGAGGTTCAGATTAGATATTAGGAACAATTTCTTTACAAAAGGATGGTCAAACACTAGAACAGGTTGCCCAGGGCAGTGGTGGTCACCGTCCCTGGAGATACTGACAAACAGGTAGACGTGCCATTTCAGATCATGTTTTAGTTGGCATGGTGATGGGTTCAGCTGGACTTGATGATTTGAGAGGTCTTTTCCAACCTTAAAGATTCTATGATTCTAGGCCAGCATGGTGGCCTCAAGGTGGCCCAGCCAAACTGGCTTTCTCACTCTTCCCCAACCCTTGCCAATCCTCCTTGGGGATGAGAGGTGCCCTGGACCCAACCACCAACCTCGGAGGATGTAATTCTGGTAGTTCTGGTCAGCCTCTGCCCCCACTTTGATCAGACAGGTCAGCCCATCCAGGTTGACAAATTCGGGCACCAGGTCCTTGTCCTCCTGCAGGGTGGGGAGGTAAGGCAGTGGTGGGGAACCCCCTCAGGTGGTAAGGTGGGGAGGCAGGCAGTGGTGGGGAACCCCCTCAGGTGGTAAGGTGGGGAGGCAGGCAGTGGTGGGGAACACCCTCAAGCCCTCTGCCACGCCAGGGTCACCCTACCTGGAAGAGCTGCTTGAGGGAGAAGAGGGATCGCCGCAGCTCCGGCCCCTGGGAATTGTAGAGCTTCTCTGGAAGGAAGGAAGGAAGGAAGGAGAGAGGGGGTGGCCTGGCCAGCAGGGACTCATTGCTGGGCTGGGGCTCTGAGATGCTCCCTGCTGCCAGGGAAAGCCCCGTATCCCAGCTTAGCCCTGCAGGGTGGAAGCAGCTGCAGCTCCACAACTATTTATTTCAGCCCCACCACCCTCCCATTTCCTTGGGTTTGCTTTTTTTTTTTTTTTTTTTGCTTTTTCTGTCCAGCAATGACACAAATATCCCTCTCTGGTTTCCTGTGCAGAACCGAAACAGGAACACAGGCAGGAGGCTGAGCTGGTTTTAGCTGTCCCCCCCTCCCTGGGGCACAGTCCTGGCATAGCCCCAGAGCACCCCAGCAGCCCCATGGCTTGGGAAGAACTGCAGGATGGGGACGGGAAGGATGGCAGCTTGACAATGGCTGCTCGGGGACAATAGAACAGTCACCAGGATGGGTGGAGACCACGTGGAGATTCCATCCCTGCTGGTGTGGATAGAGCCTGCACAGGAGCAGACACAGGCAAGGGAAAGCTGCAAAACCCCACTCAAACAAGCAGAGACCAAAGGCATTGGGAGCCAGAACATCCTGCAGCCAAAAATCCAAATATCCAAGCATCCCAAGTTCTTTGGGTCAGGCTAAGAGCTGTACCAAGCCAAAAGCAAGTTGCTCAGGGGGGCCCTGTGAGGATAAGATGAGGGGCAATGGGCACAAGTTGCTCCTGGGGAGATTCTGGCTGAACACAAGAGGGAAATTTTTCACCCTGAGGACAGTCAGACACTGGAATGGTCTCCCAGGGGAAGTGGTGGATTCCCCCACTTGGGAAAGTCTGAAGTCTCAGCTCGATGGGGTGCTGGGACATCTCAGATAAACAATAATATTAGAAGGGTTGGACCAGATGATCCTTGAGGTCCCTTCCAACCTGACATTCTGTGATTCTATGAAGCACAAGTCCCAGCAGCCTCCTCTGCTCATTTATCTGCTTGTCAGAGCAGCTGACAGGGAAAGCAGCACAGCCCCATGCTCAGCCAGAGCCTGGGAACCACCAGCAAAGACCAGGACCTTGATCCCAACCTTCCTAAACTTCCATGGCATAGAGAGGACTCCATGCCATGCCCCTTCCTGCACTGCTCAGGAGGCTGATGCCCAGCTGGCTTTGCTCTGCTCAGGGCTTGTTTTCCCTCACTTGGTAAGGAGAGAAAAAAACAAACAAACAAAAAGGCTCTGGAATATCTCACAGGGCCTCCAAGCAGGCTGGCCAAAGCCCCAGCAGATCTCTCTGCTTCAGGAGACCTGTTTGTTTGTATCTTCCAAAGCTCTATTTAGAGCTGGTCTGAATGACCTGGAATATCTGCAGCAGGCAGTGGGCTCCCAGCCAAAGAGGAAAAAGCCCTGATCTGGGAGGCTGGGGATGATTAACCCAGTGGGTCTCCACTAGTGTTGGTCCCCGCTGTACAAAAAGGATGTGGATGGGTTGGAGAGGGTCCAGAGAAGAGCCATGAGGATGATCAGAAGACTGGAGCACCTAGCATGAGGAGAGGCTGAGAAAACTGGGTCTGTTCAGCCTGGAGAAGAGAAGGCTTAGGAGAGACCTTGTTAGGATGTTCCAGTACCTAAAGGGCAGCTACAAAGCAGATGGAGCCTCCCTGTTTACAAGGAGTCCCATGGACAGGATGAGGGGCAGTGGGCACAAGGTGCTCTTGGGGAGATTCTGACTGAGCACAAGAGGGAAATTTTTCACCCTGAGGACAGTCAGACACTGGAATGGTCTCCCAGGGGAAGTGGTGGATTCCCCTACTTGGGAAGGTTTGAAGTCTCAGCTCGATGGGGTGCTGGGACATCTCAGATAAACAATAATACTAGAGGGGTTGGACCAGATGATCCTTGAGGTCCCTTCCAACCTGACATTCTGTGATTCTATGGTTCTATGGATGAGGACTGTGTCCCCCCGCACCTCTGGGGGGGGGAGTATGGGGTGGGAGCAGCCCCGGGCTGCATTTTTGCCTCTCTCCATCTCAAAAAACCTGACCAAAACTCACTACAGACAGGAAGCCTGCCCTGACCAGGGGTCCAAGCTGCTAGACCCCCCCCCAGCCCAGGGAAAGGAGCAGCCCCAACTCACCGATGATGGCGTGGACCCGGACAGAGAGCTGCGTGCGCAGGATGAGGGTCGGCCTTCTCCCCTTCCTGGGGAAGGAGGAAACATTGTGTGAACACCCAGAGGGTTGCTCCCAGCCCCTGGCCCCTGGCCTGTGGTGCTCACACTCACGTGGGCTTCCCGTGTCCCATCCCTAGAGGGATCGGGCACCCCAGGTGCCTCACCTGACCTCCTCATAGAAACCCTCCAGGTCATCCTTCTGCTCCAGCAGTGACAAGTCGAGGTCCAGGTAGTGTCCAGAGGGTGAGACCTGAAGCGTGCAGTCCTCCAGCTGGGGGTACAGACAGCCCAGCTGAGCCCCCCTGCTCACCACAGCCCCTCTGCACCTCCCCTGGGTCATCCTTCCCCATCCCACCAGGAGTGGGGTGGCGGGTCCCACCCTGTCCCCAAGGGGTGATGCCCCTGTAGCCTCCACGCCAGCCTGCTGGCAGACTGGGGAGAAAGATGAAACCCCAGGCTGGGAAAAGGGAGGCTGCAACACCTGAGCCGTGGCAAGAGGCTGGTTCACACCCTGGGGCTCTGCTTCCCCAGCCGGGGGTGTGAGCAGGGCAGGATCCATCTCCTCTCAGGATGAATCACCTCTGTCTGCAGGGACTGGCTCTGCGGTGACTGCCCAGGCACCCAGCCAGACCAGGGACACCCCAAGCTGTGGCAAATCCCACAGGGATGTCCCTTCAGAGGGTGACACAGCCTCTGGCTCAGCCTTCATCCTCACGGCACTTTCCAGCAGGATGGAAAAATGCACAGCCTGAGGGCAGGCTGGGCTGAGGGCAGCTCCCCAAAAAGCCCACGTCCAGCACCCACGGTGCACCCCAGAGGTGCCCTAACACAGCACCCACAGCACCCAGGAGCACCCAGGCAGGGCTCAGGGACATCTCCTCGTGGGATGGAGTGAAGGCAGAGGGAGGGCAGAGCCTGCCAGCATCCCAGCACATCGGGTCCTCTTCCTAAAGGATTTGCAGGCCCCCTTCCAACACAGGAATGACATGGGACTCATCAGCCAGCTGAAAACAGTCCTCCCAGTTCCAGGCCCAAATTGCAAAGCCCTCAGGAGCTGGGATAGCGATGATCACAGTGATGCTCACACTTCCTCTGCCTTTCGCCACCCCTGCGGTGGCCCTGGCAGGTGACCCGCGGTGACACTGGGTACGGCTGTTCTCCACCAAAGCCCTTGTTCTCCTCAATCACAAGATGAAGCAAGAGCTCAGAGGTCTGACATCACTGCCAGCCAGACGTTAAACCCAGAGGGCAAAGAAAAAAATGCCACGCGCATGAAAATAATGAATGATTCTGACAAAGCCTGGCGATAAAGAGCAATTTGGCAGAGCACTGCCGCTGGGTTAGTGCAGTTGTTAAATGTTATTAGTGTCCTGCTCCACCTCCCGTGGCTGCTGGCCATGCCAGACAGCCATGGCAACCACCAAACAGAGGCTGCTGGCTTCTGGCTGCCAGCTCCGGCTCCCTGGAGGGTATTGCAAGCCCTGACCCCATGCAGGGTTTGCTTGCTGGGGAAGGCTTTGATTCCTGCACAGGGAAAGAGTTCTCCCCGGCATCCCTGCATACTTCTGGACATCCTCTCTGGCATTTCTGACTCCTCTTGGGCATGGGAGACCCACCCTGCAACATCCCAAGCATGGAAGAGCCCTCCTGCATCCCCTCAGGCATCCCTGCGTCCCCCTGGACATGGCTGCATCCTCAGAGACCACTGAAGGGGACCTCACAGCTCCAGCACAAAAAGCTTTGCCTTTCCCTGGCCTTCCAGAGCCTCAGCAAGCTGGAGTTAACATCCCCAGCTCCGATGCGGGCTGGTGACATTTCCCAGCTGGCCAGGGGCAGGCGGGGCAAGCCCCTGAGCTGTGACCCTGCCTTTCCCACGGACGCTTGGCAGCTCTCCTCAGAAGGGATGCTCCGGGCTCCTGGCCCTGCCTCTGGCTGCAACCCCCCCCTTGGCAAAGAGCAGCCCCCAGGGATGCAGGATGGGCTCACGCTGCCCTGCCAAAAACCTCGGAGCTTCCACGCCAGGGAGCACTGACTGCCCCCGGGCCGGGTGACTCCCAGATGGGGGCTTCAAACCATGCAGAGATCTGAGCCAGGACCTCAGGGTTGTGCTGGTGGGGACAGCACTTTGGGGCCATGGGGCACTGACAGCTCCCAGCCCAGCTTTGATCCGTCCGTTTCCTCCCCATAAAACTGTTCTAAGATCAGCTGGGTTTGGGGGGGTCACAGGGACACACAGGCAGAGCCGGGGAGGAGCAGAGTGTCCCACGCTCACACCTCCAACCTGTGGCTCCTGGGACCCAAGCCACCCCCCAGCAGCACCCATGTCCTCCACCCACCCTCCAACCTGACACACGGGGAAAGTGGGAACACATGGAGCTCCTTGATCCTGCCAATGCCCAGGAGCTGCCTGCTGGCTTTAACACTCAGCAAGGACACATGTGCCAGGCAAGGGAATTCCCAGGGAAAACCACCTCCTCCAGTGTGGGACTGCCCCCCATGATGGAGAAACCTCCACCCTTAGGATGGAAGCATCCACCAGAGCATCACATCTTCCTGCTCATCCCAATCATGGCACTGACACATGGGACAATGCTCCAAGGCCAGGCAGTGAGTGTCCTTTTTATCTGCCTGCAGAGGAAACACTTTTTTCCTCTCTCTAATACTTTCTTTTTGCACCAACCACAATTTCCCAACACTGCTGTGGCTCTTCTAGGAAGGCTAAGGGGAAATTACATTTAAAAAATTTATTATTTGCTCCAGCTGAGGCAGCACTTGAGCTCAAGAAGCCATTTAAGCACCAGGAGGTTGCTGCCTCCTGCCCACTCCTGCCTGAAGGATGACAGCAAGTGGAAAGCAGCACTGCCATCACCTTATCACGGGGGGATGGGCAGGAAAAATAATCCCCAGGCCAGGAGGGATCTCTGGAGGTCACCTGGCACCGGCCCAGGACTGCACACTCCAGGACCATGCTGGGAGACAGGGAGAGCTGGAGGCTGCTGAGCACCAGCATTGGCTCGAAGTGTTTGGTAAGAAGCAGGTGGCAGCTTCAAGGTGGCTGAGTCAGGGGGGCAGCCACACTGCCAGTGACCCCATCTCACCTCTTTTCTGCCTGACAGAGGTTATGTGAGGCAAAGATAATTGGCAAAGCCCCCTTCGAGCTGGATAAGAAACCGAGGACAAGAAGGGTTGGTGAGGCAGGGCTCGTGCACCCCATTTTTGCACCGAGGTTGCCCCAGCAGCTTTCCTCTGTCAAGCCTGAGAGCTTGGAGAAGCTTAAGCCATGGAGGCCAGGGAGCTGTTTGCTTTTCCCAGGGAAACAGAAAGTGAAGCTCCAGCCCGTTGGGTTTTGCAACTGTTTGGAAAAAATCCCTCAGCTGAGAGGTGAGGTAGTGCCAGGGGGCAAGGGAGTGCAGTGGCCTTTGGGAAGTGAAGAACCAGCCAAAAAAAAAATCTGCTCTGACAAAACCTGCCTGAAGAGGTTCAGAACAACTCACTCCCTACCCAGTGTTGAGCGTCACCCAAGTGTCCTAAAAAATGATGGCAAGCAGGGGGAGATAGCATTGGCCCGGGGCTGAACAATGCGGTGGCAGCAGCAACAAGGGAAGATATTTCCAAGCACAAACACAGCAGCAGACAAAGAGGGAAGGTATTTTCAAGCACAAACACAGCAGCAGACAAAGAGGGAAGGTATTTCCAAGCACAAACACGCTTTCCGGCGAGCATGAAAAAGTCATCAGGGGCCAGTTGGGCTCGGGGAGAGGAAACACCAAGAGTGTCAGAGAGCAGGACATGCTGTTCAAGACAAGAAACCTCCTGCTCATCATTCCCAGGCTGTTCCCAGCCCCAGGAGCAGCTCTGCTGTGTCTGGGGAAGGCAGGACCCGGCTGGCCCCCCATGGCAGCTCAGCCCCTGGGTGCCTGTGGTGCGGGCAGTGCAGCACCCACAGCCCAGCTGCCTCCCTGGCTCATGCATCCTCTTCCCAGTGCTTTGCAGCTCCAGGCATGCTGCCCAGTGCACGTCACCTGAGGCACCGGGCATCCCCAGATGAATTTTTTTACAGCCAGTTCCTTGGGAAAAATGCGAGTGTTCATTTACTAATTTTAGGGCAGTGAGTAACAGAGCTGAGTGCTACCTGGCACAAAGGGCACCCATGGAGGTTTCAGCTGCTCATGCCAGGGGAACAACGTCTGCCTTGGCTCTGGGGTGCCAGCTCTGAATTGGGACTGAACCTGGTGGTTCCAGGGACCAACCTTGCTCCACAGGGTGTAAATCCTGCTGCAGGGGGCTCTGGATGGAGACACCAGCTGATGCAAACCCCAGTCAGCATCCCAAGCTTGTCAGGCTGGGACAGAGCTCCGTGTCATGAAGGCAGGATGGTTTATAACCTATATCATCTCCATAAGCCAAGATCCTGCCTTACAAACCTAGCAGGGTCCCAGCTGCTCACCCAGGACTTTGCCATGGGGGGATGCAGGGAAACTATGGAAAAACCTGGAGCTTGGCTTAGGCAGGGAACAGGGCCTGAACCCCTAGGATCACCATGCCTCCACCAGGCACAGCACCTCCTTGCAATGCTCCTGCCCTCGGGAACTCCACATCCAGTCCCCCCCAGGGCCACCATGGCAGAACCCGGGGGCTGGTGATCCCGTTACAGCCTGGGGAGGAGAGCACATGCCTGAAATTTGAGTTTGCTCCATTCGTCATGTCTCAGGGCTGTTTGTTCCCAAACAAACTCCATTTAGTCACCGCCTAAAAATCCCATGACAGCGACAACATGAACCACAGCTGATTTGCTCCAAGAAAAATGAAAGGGGGAATAAAAGAGAGGCTTTTTTGTACAGGCAAAGGTCTCAGAACTATTTCCCCCTCCTGCCACTCCCAGGTCTCCCACCCAGCACCAGTCAGGACACACTTGCCTTGCCTGCCTGCTTCCCTGCCTCCCTTGCCTGCACTCCTGGGGTGCTCCAAGCTGGAGGTGCTCAACCAGCACCCCACTTGTGGTCCTGAGGAGGAAAACAAGCCCACCCCCATCCCTCAAAAGATGCTCAGAAAGCATCCCACCGACAGCAGGGACTCAGGAGGAGGGTCCCCATCTCCCCTAGTCCCCAGCCCCTCATTCCCAGTCTGGATCAGACAACAGAAGGGAGACCCGGTGCCTGGTTTCAGCTTCGGCCTCCCGCCTTCCTGCCTCCCGGAGGAAATACCTCAGCACGAATTTCCGCGCCGCTCTCCGACGGCAAAGCTGCCACCAGGGAGGAGGGGAGCGGGGCTGGTGGCCCTTCGGCCCCATCGTCACCTCCCCAGGGCCCCCGGGCCGCAGAGAGCCGGGCCGCCGGGCTGGTGCCCGCTGTTGGGGTGCCGAGGTGCTCCCGACAAGGTTCAGCACGGCTCCGGTAACCGGCATGAAGGGGGATGCTTGGGGTGAGAGAAGCCCCGAGGGCACGGGGATGGGCTCCTGCCCTCACCCCGCTTCCCCCCTGCCCCATTCCTGCACATCCACTTCCTCCCCGCCGACTCACCCGGGGCCCGCATCCACCCCCCGGGGGGGCACGGATTCCGCCGTGACTCAGAGCAGGAGCGGTGCCCGGGCTCCCCCGGGACACACCGCCCCGACCCGCGCCTCCCATACCGACATTCCCCCCCTCTCCGACTCCGGCCCCGTTCCCGGTACTTGTCCCCCCCTCTCCCCCTCACCGGTAGCGGGGCCCCGAGCAGGCGGTGCAGGGCGGGCAGCTGCGCTCCCAGGGCCAGCGCCTCCTCTACGGCGTACACCGGGGCTCGCCGCGGCTCCGGGAAGCTCCCGCAACCGAAGGGATCCGCGTCCTCCAGGTACTGCAGCCGGCAGGACACCACCGGTTCCGCCATGGCCCCGCCGCCGCTCCCGCCGCCAGCGGGGCTGTGGCACAGAGGTCCCGCCCCGTCCCGCTCCGCCCCGGTACCGGACACTGAGTGCTCGGCGCGCCCTCCCGTGGGCATCGCGGCGGCGGTGGAGCAGGGGCTTCCCGGAGGGATCCTCCGCCCCCATGCTCCGGAGCGAGGGATGCCCGAAGGAGCAGGGTGTAGCGGATCAGCCCTGGAGGGATGCTCTGCCGGGATGTAGCCAGGGATGGGCCCAGCCCCGGGGGGGTCTCCCGCCTGCTCCGGTTGTGTTGCTCGCCCCGGCTGAAGAGGAGGACGGGACGAAATTCCCCGTTCCAGGCCAGGGGGGAAGCAGGGATGGGATGAGCCGCCCTGTCCCGGGCAGCCTGGAGCCGGGGGGCAGTGGTACCACCCCGGCAGCTCCAAGGACTGTTGATGTTAGAGGGGAAAAAACCCTGGAGAGGAAGAACCCCGAGCACCATTATAGATTACAGGCAGACCCGCTGGAAAGCAGCCCTGAGGAGAAGGATCTGGGGGTCCTGGTAGACAGGAAATGATCCCTGAGCCAGCAGTGTGCCCGTGGTGCCAGGAAGGCCAAGGAGGAAGAGTGGACAGAAGGTGCAGGGAGATCATTCTCCCCCTCTTCCCCTGGAGAGGCCACAGCTGGAACACTGCATCCAGTGCTGGGCTCCCCAGCTCCAGAGCCAGGGAAGTACTGGAGAGAGTCCAGAGGAGGGCAACCAAGATGATTGGGGGATTGGAGCATCTCCCTGGTGAGGAAAGGCTGAGAGAGCTGGGACTTCAGGCTGGGGAAGAGAAGGCTGAGGAGAGACCTTGTTAATGTCTACAAATATCTAAAGAGTGGGTGCAAGGCACATGGAGCTGGACTCCCCTCAGGAGTTCCCAGTGACAGGATGAAAGGCACAGGCACCCTCTGGAATGTAGGGAATTCCATTTAAACATAAGAAAAAACATGCTCTGCCTGGCACCCCACATCCAAGTGTGTCCGTGCCATACCCAATGCCAGCCAGAGGCCTCTGCCAAGGTGTCCTTAAGTCCTGGCTCTGGGAAGACCAGGACACAACTCAGAGCTGGCTCTGGTTCCATCACGTGCTCTGCCAGCATCCCTTCTTGGCCCCTGCCAGGTTGCATCCCCTGGGCATCCCTCACTGCCGGCCTAGGACATGGGGCTCTGGAGCTGGGAGCCTCTGGGATGGGATGTGGGAGACAGGGCACCTCCTGGAGCAGGAGGGTCGGTGGCCCAGGGTTGGTGGCCAAATGGGAGCTTTCAGGAGTGTCTGAGAGGGGCTGGGGAAGTGAGGGGAACCCATGGGGCAGGAGGGGCTGGGATGAGTGCTCTCAGCAGGCAGCAAAAGGGGCAGGGCTGGGAGGGAGGTTGTGTAGGGTGGGGAGATTGGGAATCTGGTGGGTGCAGGAGGACAGAGCCAGGGTGAGGGGACCCAGGCAGAGCAGGGGCACCAGAGGAGGGCAGGGGGGACCAGGGGGGCAGAGGGCACAGAGTGGGTGGCTGGGGAATGGCAGGGGGCACCGGGACAGGGAGACTGAGGTGGGGACCCCAGGAGGGTGCAGGTGAGGGGGATGTGTGGGGTGAGCAGTGCAGTCCCGGCAGCCCCGGGGCAGGTGTAGCGGCCCCAGGTCGGTACCGGCAGCCCCGGAGAAGCACTGGGGGGGGTGCAGCAGTCAGGTGGGGGGGTGGGAGGAGAGGGAGGGGAGAGAAGTATTGGGAGCTCCTGGGCAGTACGGGAGACTCCGGGGCAGCACCGGCGAAATCTGGGGCAGTACCGGGGGATGGGGCGGCACAGTACTGGGGACCCGCGAGAATACCGAGGGGGACCGGGGGGGGACTGGGGCAGCACCAAGGACGAACGGGGACGGGAGTGTGCGGAACAGTGCCGGAGGCCCCAAAGCAGTACCGGGGAGGGGGGGGGGGGGGCGAAGCAGTAACGGGGGGAGGCTGGGTCAGTACCGGCGGGGGAGGGGGGGTGCGAGTCAGTACCGGGGAGTCGGGGCAGCACCGAGGGGGAACGGAAGGAGCGAAGAGGGTGCGGAACCAAAGCAGGGTGAGGCCCCAAAGCAGTACCGGGGGGGGGGGGGGGGGGACCGGGGCAGTACCGCGGTGAGGCCGAGAGAGTACCAGGGGGCGCCGGGCAGTACCGGGGGGGTGGGCCGGGTCAGTACCGGGGGGAGTGGGCCGGGTCAGTACCGGGGGAGTGGGCCGGGTCAGTACCGGGGGAGTGGGCCGGGTCAGTACCGGGGGCGGGGCGCGGCGGGTGGAGTCGGTACCGCGGGGCGGGGGGGGGCCGGGCCGGCGCAGCCCCACGTGCGCGTGACGCGGTGGGGGCCGGCGGAGCGGAGCTGCGGGGAGCGGTGCGGGGCCATGCAGTCCCCGGCGGCTTCTCCCGGCCCCGCCGGCCCGGAGGGGGCCGAGCTGCTGCGGTGGCAGTGGCGGGAGGTGCAAGGCCCCTGCCTGGTGGCCGCCTGGATCCTGGTGGCCAGCCTGGCCAAGATCGGTGAGTGTCACCCCTTCCTCCTCCCCTCCCCTTCGGGCGTCCGGGGCTCCGGGAGAAGCTGTGCCCATCCCCGGGGCAGGCAGGCTGGGATGCGGCATGGACACGGGACATGGGTCACAGGGACAAATGGCCAGAGCCCGGCTGGTCACCGCCTTCGGCTGGACTGCGGTGGCCACGAGCCTTCGTCCCCTTCCCTGCGGTGAGGAGCGGTGACAAAGGTACAGCCCGAGGGACAAGGCAGGGACCCATTTCCCCTGCGAGGGTGGGACGAGTGGGTGCGGAGGGGAGAAGAGGGATGATGGGGCAGAGATGCCCCAAAGGATCCCGTGCTCCCAAAGCTGGCACTGCACAAGTCACTGGGAGGGCTGGAAGCCATTTGACACCCCCTGAGCCCCAGGAAGGGCTCGGTGGTGCTGGCATTGGGCAAGTCGTGTCCCCAGCAGGGGTTGTGCCTGTGGGCCACAAAGTGGGCAACTCCAGCTCCACGTGGCCCCTTGTGCTCTCCCTCCTTCTTCTGTGTGGGTGCTGCTGTGCACCCCTCTGCACCGCCGACATCAGGGTGCTGAGCAGAGTCCCCAGGGGATGGTGGTCCCCTGCCCTGTCCCTCCTTGCTGTGCTGGGGAGGGGAGTGTGACCTTGAGGCTGTTTTCCTCTTGGGGGGCTCTGCTGTAGGCAAAGCCCCTGTGGTGGGAGCTCAGGTGCCCTCTTAGTTTGGAGCTGGCTCAAGAAAGGAAGGTTCAGAATTAGGCACGGGGGTCTCTGAGCAGCTGGGGACCAGGGGACTGTAGCCAGGGGACAGCTACAGCTGTGACTACCAAGCGGTCTCTGCCAGTCCCAAGTGTCCTCGAACCCACTGCATGGACCTCACACTCCTCTCCTGCCTTGGCCTCCTCTCCAGGGAGCTCTAAACATCGCGAGGAACAAATTAAGAAACCTCGTGAGCTTAAAAATACAGTCTGCTCTCTGCAGCAGTGCCACCTCCAGCTGCTGAGCACGTCCTACCTGCAGAATATCAGAGAGATGATTCCTTCCTTTCCCCTGGCTCTTATTTTCTTCCCTCGAATGCCTCCCCTTTGTGGGTTGCCATTGGTGCACTCCTCTGTGCCCCAGCAGATGCCAAGGGGGCCTGAGCTGGGGTCATTCCCAAGCCCCCAGTCCCACCACACTCTTCCAAGCCTGAGACAAACCTGGTGGCCCCTGTCCCTCTCCAGCGGGGAGGCACAACCCTCAGGGTGGGTGGCTCCAAGGCGCCTGGCTCAGTGCATCTGACGGGTCTGATGGGTAAAGCCAGGAGCAAGGAGTGACACCGTGAAGGCAGGGCAGCAGGCAGCACCCTGGCAGGGGTGACCCCCGAGGTGGCACACCACCTGGCCACACGTGTGGTCCCCAGGGAGCCCCCAGAGGAGGTGGAGGATGCCAGGGAGCAGAGGGGGCTGCAGAAGAGCCACTCGTGTTGGTGCTGGGCTGCCAGCTCACAGCCCCGTGACTGCAGGAGGGGAAGTGGCCCTGTGCCTGGGTGATGGGGAAGTGACACTGTGGGCTCTGTTCTCCAGGGCCCTCACCATGCCTGGAGGCCCCGAGCCAGTAAACACCCGGGGCGGGGAAAAACTGGGCTGGGTGTTGCCTTCCTGCCCAGCCAGGCATCATCTGGGCTCTGCTGCCTTTTCTGTACTTGCCCAGAGCACAGATCTGCTTGGACAGGATGAGGGAATGAGGGAAAGTAAAGAGCAGCAGGAGCATTGCCCCAAACCTGCTCCTCATCCCCACGAGCAGGGTTTTCCCAGCAGGTGAATGTTTTCTGCACAGCAGAAAGCCCCCATGGGTTGCACCATCCCTTCTGTCCCTGGCTGCTCGTGTCTTGGCTCCGGTGTCCTGCCATGTCCCAAGCAGCGGGGGAGGAGAGCAGGTTTTGGCCTTGAGTCTTCCCAGTGGCAAATCCTGGATTATGAATTCCCGGGTGTTGATTATGGCTCTGAAGTTAACTCACATGTGTGGCTAAGTTACCGTTGCTGTGGGAACCTTGAATGCTGAAATTCTTGATGCTTTCCCGCACGTGTGAAATGCCAACTTGTTCCTCATTTCCCCTCTACCCCCCCGGCTGCTCCTTGGGGTGCAGAGGAACTTGTGTGCAGTCATTTACCCTGGAGGGGGGCAGCATCTCCCCTCAGTCAGGGGGATTTTGACAAGCAGGGTCTTTCCCATTGCCACTGCTCCCTTCTTAGCCCAAGTTTTTGACTCAGGGGAAAGAAGAACCTGTGGGAGCCAGGCCACATGCCCCCACATCCCCGTAGCATCTCTGCAAGCTCTCTTGTGTCTCTTGAGCCAGCCAGGGAGTATTTCCCACAGCACAGGGAGCACAGATGGGTTGCTGGAGCAGGGATCTTGGCAATGTTCCTGAGCTTATAGAAAGGGGCTGGACGCCTCGTTCCCTTCTTGAAAACTTCAGAGCTTTGTTCCCGTGGGTGGGCAGCAGTTCTGCAGCCTGCCACAGGCACTTCAGCGAGTGCCGTTCGCCCACCGGTGCTGCCTTTGCTGGGCTTGCGTGGGGTGAGCAAGGCTCTGCTGAGGCTTCTGCGGTCATTCAGCAGGAATTTGGATGGGCTGGAGCTCAGCCAGCCCTTCCCGGGGCTGGTGGTTTGCTCAGAGGGCTGCAGTGTCTGGATTGAAGCTTCCTCCGTGGCTGAATTGCAGCCCCTGGGAGTGAGCAGAGGTGGCTGTGAGCAACGGGGGTCACAGAATCACAGAATGGCAGGGGCTGGAAGAGACCTCTGGAGAACATCCAGTCCAATCCGTCTTCTAGAGCAGGATTACCTAAAGCAGGTCACACAGGAAGATGTTCAGATGGGTTTTGAAGGTCTCCAGAGATGGAGACTCCACCACCTCTCTTGGCAGCCAGTGCCTTTAGCCTCACAGTAAAGAAGTTTTTCTTTATGTTTAGGATGAACCTCCTGTTTGTGACCATTGCCCCTTGTCCTGTCACTGAACACCACTGAGATGAGTCTGGTCCCATCCTCCTGACACCTGCCCTTTAGGTATTTATAGGCATTGATGAGACCCCCCTCAGTCTTTCCCTCTCTAGGCTGAACAGCCCCAGCTCCCCTCAGCCTTTAGGTCCCCACATCATCTCAGTGGCTCTGCACTGGATTCTCTCCAGTAGTTTCTTGTCCTTCATGAACTGGGGAGCCTAGAATTGCTTGCAGTATTCTAGATGGGGCCTCAGCAGGGCAGAATAGCGGGGCAGGACCTCCCCTGACCTGCTTGCCACAGTCCTCTCCATGCAGCCCGGGATGCCCCAGGCTCTGTGGCTCTGTGGCTGCTCAGCTGCAGAGCTGTGGCAGAGCCTTGGCCCTGGATGCTCTGCAGCTCTTTCCCCTCGAGGTGGTTGGTGATGGAGCTGCAGACTGAGCCATCCCAGTGCTGGCAGCTCTGCCCTTGCTGGCTGTGGCAGTGTTCCCAGAGCGTTATAGCAGGGGAGCAGTGCTGGGGCTCACCAGGGTGGCACAGACAAGGTTTGCTGTGCCAGGGAGTGACCCAGGTCACTGGAAGAAGGTCACTGCCTCACAGAGAGAGAACGAGCAGCTCTTCACCTGCATGTTCAGTGTCTCTGCTTAGGTAGCAGATCTTTTACATTCAGCTATTTCTAATTCAGAAGGCAAGCATGCCAACTGAGAGGTGTTGGGGAAGAACATCAGGAGGCCACAACCTCAGTTCCCAAGAGGTCCCCATCTCAGGGACAATGGGGCCTGTCCCAGAAAGGACAGAGTAGGACTGAGAAAGGTTCAGAGGAGAATGACAAGGGTTTGGAGACATGAAAACCTACTGATGAAACACTGCCTGTTCCTGGGCTGCTCTCCAGCCTATGCCACTGGAGACCTTGGGCTTGGCAGACCTTGTGCTCTGTCCATGGGGATTCCCAAGGAGGGAGGAAGCCTAGGGTCTGTATATGACTACAGCAGAGCTTTTCTGCTGGTGGGATGAGCTGGCACAAGCAATGAGCACCTTTAGTTCAGCTGAAGGGCCTTAGGGGACGAGTTTTGGGTTGGCAGCAGGGTTGGGCTTGCAGCCAAGTGACAATTCAGAGGCTCTGATGCCCCTTGTACCTGGTGGGTGCTCAAGGACAAATGGAGAAACCTTCTCTCGGAAGGGTTTCTCCACCTGAAGCCCAAGTCATGCTACAGAGCTGGGCTGGATGTCACACGTGATGGCAGATCACTGAGTGCACAGCAGTGCTGGGACCCTTGACAGCCATTCCCCAAGCACCTTTGTGGGCAGTGAAAATACAGCACCCTGTGCTAGGGAGGAGAAATCCACAGGGGTGGGGGGGCTGCCCAACTAGAAGCTGGAGCAATTTGGTATGATGCAGGACACCCTGGCCTTGGGGACAAGGCTGACTGGAGGAGTGGGTGTGACATCCCACTGCCTTGTGCCCGAGCTGCAGGCTCATTGCCACATTGCTGATGGATGAAGACCAGGGCATACTCCACTTGCTTTAAACAGTACATCCTGTTCCAAGGCAGTTTAAAATTTGGTCCAGACCTCGTGTGGAATAAACAGATGATTCAATGCGTCTGGGAATCTGCAGCTCCTGTGTGCCTGCTTTTTGCTCACAGGTAGGGTGGTGGGTGCTGAAGAAGGTTGTGCTCTGGACTTGCCTGTGCTGCAGTGGTTTGCATCCTGCTCTGGCTGCTCACTCAGACAGCTGCAAACAAGGTCATCTCCTCACCAGAACTGAGCATCCTTGTCTCTGAGTGGGGTAAAGCGTCCCGGTGAACCAGGGTGCCTCCCAGCAGCACTCAGCATTGCTGGTGACACCGTGACTGTGCTCACTTGCTGCTCTTCCCCTCTCAGTGCAGATACCAGAGCCTAAGAAAAGCAAAATACCCAGATGCTTGGCTTATTGGAGAGAGGCTGGGGAGGAGGGGGAGGTCCCAAAGAGTCGGGTACCTGACTGACTTCCTGACCTGGGAATTGGCTGAAAGGTCTTCTCTGCACACATGGCCAGGAAGCAGCCTTAGGTCTTTCCATATTAACTCCAGGGTCCGTCATGCAGCAGCCAACTCTTCTGTGGAGCCCGTGGATCTGGCATGCTGCCTACGTGCCCCCTTGGCTGATGCTCTCATTCTTCCTTCTAGTTTTCCACCTGTCCAGGAAGGTGACATCCATCGTCCCAGAGAGCTGCCTGCTGATCCTGCTGGGGCTGGGCCTAGGGGGCATCGTGTTGGCTGTGGCGAAGAAAGCCGAGTACCAGCTGGAGCCCAACATGTTCTTCCTCTTCCTTCTGCCCCCCATTGTCCTCGACTCAGGCTACTTCATGCCCAGCCGCCTGTTCTTCGACAACATTGGTGCCATCCTCACCTACGCGGTGGTGGGCACCCTCTGGAACTCCTTCACCACCGGATTCGCGCTCTGGGGGCTGCACCGGGCTGGGCTCATGGGTGGGTGCACAGGGCTGTATTCCCCAGAGATGGGGTGGAGGGAGCAAAGCACACCCAAGTTGATAGAATTCATTGAATCCCAAACTGGTTTGCGTTGGAAAGGACCTTTAAGCTAATCTCATTCCCACCTCCCACCAGACCAGGTTACTCAAAGCCCTTTCCAGCCTGTCCCTGAACACTGCCAGAGATGGGGCATCCAGATCTTCTTCTCTGGGCAACCTGGGCCAGTGTCTCACCACCCTCACACTAAAGAATTTCTTCCTAATGTCCAGCCTAAGCCTCCCTTCTTCCAGTTTAAAGCCGTCACCCCCCATCCTATCATTACACGCCCTCGTAAAATGTCCCTCCCCAGCTTTGCTGAAGGACCCCTTCAGGTATTGGAAGGCCAAGTTCCACTGCCCATCCCTGCTGTGGATTCCCAGGAAGGAGAAGTTCTGCATCCTGGGAATGGTGCTCTGGCAGGACTGTCAAGCGTGCAGGACAAATGGGCCCTGCTTGGCACTGGGCTGACTCGTCTTGGCTATTTTTGTCACTGACCTTGTATAGCTTTCCTGGCTCACTGCCAGGTTCCCCGTCCTTGGCCAGAGCCACTGGGCTTGGTGCCTGGACCTGCTGTGGGGCTGCTGAGCCTCCTTTGCTTTGTACCTGCTGAAGAGGCAGTGGGTGCCCAGGGGGACATTGAAGCCCTGTGCCCCTCGTGCTGCAGTGAGGATGTGCTGAGCCCTATGTCACCTGGGGGACCCCAGAGGTCTGGGAGCACTGCTGGGCTCAGCCCACTGCACCCCAAGCTGGGATGCTGTTGGTGTTGGGATGAGCAGATGTTTCAGCCCGGTAAGAGAAGCTCTGGGGCAGATGCTCTGGGGCAAGCCTGAGCTTGGTCCTTCTGTCCTAGCAGATCCAGGGGTTGAAGCTGGGCTGATGGATTTCCTGCTCTTCGGCAGCCTCATCTCAGCTGTGGACCCTGTGGCAGTGCTGGCCGTCTTCGAAGAGGTCCATGTAAATGAGACCCTCTTCATCATCGTGTTTGGAGAGTCCCTCCTGAATGATGCTGTCACAGTGGTGAGTTGGAGCTTGGGGGACCCAAAAGTGGAGCCTAACACAGGCCAGTGTTCTGCCTGTCCCCCAGGATGGGCAGAGGGTACAGGTGATATCCCTTAGCCAATGGCAGACACACACCATGGGTTTCTCCTGGCCTCAGGGCGGTCTTTGCTTGCCCAGATAAGCCGTGTCACCTGGCAGATTTGGACCCTCTTCTCCGGGGTCCATTCTGCCTGCAGACGCTGCCCCTCTCAAGGAAGGGCAATACCCTGCCTGACCCAAGGGGTTTGCCTTGCCTGCAGGTCCTGTACAAGGTCTTCAACTCTTTCGTGGAGCTGGGCCCAGCAAACATCCATGCCATGGACTACTTGAAGGGGGTAGGTGAGTATGTGCCTCACCAGATCCTCGGGCTCTTCCTCCAGGGTGGGCAAGCATGGGTGCTGTGTGCTGTGGGGCAGGCACTGAGCACCACAGCTCTTTCACCAGTGGTCACCTTCCAGCTGTCATCATGGGATGCTTTGATGGGAAGGTGGGGCTTGGCGAGCCCGGCACAGCACGGCCGTGGGGCAGAGGAGCTGGGTTCTCTTGCTTGTGGTGCAAATGACTCTTCTTCTCCTCACCAGCCTCTTTCTTCCTGGTGAGCCTGGGGGGCACGGCCGTGGGGCTGCTCTTTGCCTTCCTGCTGGCCCTGATCACACGGTTCACCAAGCGCGTGCGCATCATTGAGCCGCTCTTTGTCTTCCTCCTGGCCTACGTCGCGTACCTGGCGGCTGAAATGGTCTCGCTCTCCTCCATCCTGGCGTGAGTAACCCCCGGGAGGTGGCCCAGGAAATCGGGCTGAGCAGCAAGAGGTGGTGAGCAGCCCTGCTCCTCAACCTGCTGCAGGGTGAGCCCGGCTCCTTCTGCCCCTCTGCAGGGTCACGTTCTGTGGGATCTGCTGCAAGAAGTACGTGGAAGCCAACATCTCACAGAAATCCCGCACCACGGTCAAGTACACCATGAAGACACTGGCCAGCAGCTCAGAGACCATCATCTTTATGTTCCTGGGCATCTCGGCTGTGGACACCTCCAAGTGGGCGTGGGACACAGCGCTGGTGATGGGCACCCTGTTCTTTATCCTGCTTTTCAGAGCTGTAGGTCAGCTGCCCCGCTGTGCTGCTGGCTGGTAGCACCCAGCAGTTTTCATGCCAAAAATCTTTTCATTCCCCAGGAAAAGCTGGGGCGTGGGACCAGCCAGGGATCCCGGCCTGAGCTTTACCCCACCTCCAGGAGCAGGCAAGGCTCTGCTGGCATCCCAGGCTGTCCTTCTCCTTCTTCCCTAGGCGTTGTCCTCCAGACCTGTGTGCTCAACCGCTTCCGCCTCATCCCCCTGGACAGGATTGACCAGGTGGTCATGTCCTATGGTGGCCTCCGTGGAGCTGTGGCCTTCGCCTTGGTCATCCTGCTGGACAGGGCAAAGGTGAAAGCCAAGGACTACTTTGTGGCCACGACCATCGTGGTGGTGTTCTTCACTGTCATTGTGCAGGTGAGGATGGACACCGTGTCCCCCTCCAGTGCTGCCCTCTTGCCCAGAGCTCACCTGGTGGGCCAGGATGTGTTCTTGGGGCAAGTGCACCTTTTCAAGTCACCTTTGGGGCCTTCTGGCATCTCATCCATCCCCAGGTTGGTGTGCTGGACCTCTGTAGTAGCTGTCACAGTGGCAGGGCCATGGCCCATGTTGTTTCCCCTCTTGTTTTGGGACTTGCTCCAAGAGCAGCAATAGCGTGTGCCCAGCAAGGCCGTTGCCCTTAAAAGCTGCTGCTGGTCCATGGCTCTGGAATGCTTGAGCACCGGGAAGGGGTGCACGGTGGATGGATGCAAGCCTGGGGTCAGGGGGAATAGTGGGCAGGACATGGTTGCTGCCTGCTGGGACACAGGATCATCCCCCCAGGACCTGGGTGCAGGTGGTGGGGTTGGGAGGGACACTGACAGCCAGAGCAGCTGCTGTCCCTGGTCACTTCATGCCAGCTCTGTTCCCGTGCCCCAGCCACACACCCTCTCCCCCTCCCAGTCTTTCCCTTGCCTTCTCCTGCCATTCCAGGGCCTCACCATCAAACCCCTGGTGACCTGGCTGAAGGTGAAGCGCAGTGACCACCACAAGCCCACGCTGAACGAGGAGCTGCACGAGCACGTGGGTGCTGGGGTCCAGGGGATGGGTGAGGGCCATGCATCAGGCCTTGGCACCCCCCGGGGCACCCAGGGGGTCTCTCTCACTTTCTTCTCCTCACTCAAGGCCTTTGACCACATTCTGGCAGCAGTGGAGGACATCGTGGGGCACCATGGCTACCATTACTGGCGGGACAAGTGAGTGTCTCAGCCAGGATCCTCTGCTGGCCAGCAGGTGGATGGGGGAAGCCCACCAGCCCTGGGGACGTGGCAGAGTCCCTGCTGGAGGACAGTTCCAGGGAGGCTGTATGTCTGTCCGTCAGTCCAGCTGGAAGGGGACTGTCTGTCTGCTCTGCTGCAGCAGACCAAGCTCCCAGAAGCATCCCAGAGAGGTCAGGAAGGTGGAGCTGGGGATGCTGCAGGACCTGGCATTGCTTCCCCAGGCTGGATCTACGGGAGCTGATGGGGTGTCTGTGGTGGCAGCAGTGTCCCTGTGCCTCCCCGTGGAGCTGCGCTGGGTGCTGAGGAGGGAAGAGCCCCCCTGAAGCCCAGGCAGTGTTTATCTGCAGCACAGCAACAGGAAAAGGATGGGAAAAGCCTGTTGTTTCCTGGAGGGGAAGTGCTCTGGCGGGGCTGCTCCCACTCCCATCTCCTCCCACAGACCCACTGGTCTCTGGCTTCCAGCAGGTCCAGGGGGTTTCTCCTCCCCCCTTTCCTCTGCCCTGGGGAGACCACACCTGGAATACTGGATCCAGTCTGGGGCTCCCCAGTTCAAGAGAGAGAGGGATCTACTGGAGAGAGTCCAAGGGAGAGCTCTGAGGGTGATGAAGGGACTTGAGCATCTCTGCTGTGAAGAAAGACTGAGAGACCTGGGGCTGTTCAGCCTTGGGAAAAGAAGGATGAGAGGGGTCCTATTAATGTCTATAAATATCTGAGGGGTGGGTGTCAAGAGGAAGGGGCCAATCTCTTTTCAGTGGTGCCCAGTAATAGGACAGAGAATAATGGGTTGCAGCTTGAACATAGGAAGTTCCACCTCAGCATGAGGAGAAACTTCTTACTTGTGAGGGTGAGGGAGCCCTGGTCCAGGCTGCCCAGAGAGGTTGTGGAGTTTCCTTCTCTGGAGACTTTCAAAATCCATCTGTGGATTTTCCTGTGTGACCTGCTTTAGGTAATTCTGCTCTAGAAGAGGGGTTGGACTGGATGTTCTCCAGAGGTCCCTTCCAACCCCTCACATTCAACGATTCCCCTTGGGAAGGGATGAAGGCTCAGCATGTCCTGCCTTTTGGGCACAGGTCCTGTGTGCCCAGCCTGCTTTGGGCACACGTGACCCCACACGGGCAGGGGGTCCCTGGCCATGGTGCCCCATGGGAGTTGAACCACTCACGTCTTCCCTTGTTGGCAGGTGGGAGCAGTTTGACAAGAAGTACCTGAGTCAGGTCCTGATGAGGAAGTCAGCCTACAGGCTGCGGGATGAGATCTGGGACGTCTACTACAAGCTGAACATCCGGGATGCTATCAGCTTTGTTGACCAGGTAGGGTTGAGTGGCCACACCGTGGGGACCAGGTGGGGGGATCGCCCTGGCAGGAGCTGCTTGGCTCCAGGTATGGCCCCCCCAGCCTGGATGCCAGCCTTACCATCCCACCCCCCAGGGTGGCCACGTGCTCTCGGCTGCCAAGCTGGCACTGCCCTCCATGCCCAGCCGCACCTCCATGTCCGAGTCGTCGGTCACAAACCTCCTGTGAGTACAAGCATCCTTCTGAGCCCCTGGCAGGGCTCTCTGTATCCCTGGATTCCTCGGGGTGGGTTGTGTCAGGGCTAGCAGGATGCAGGCACGGAGCCCAGCATCTCCGAATCACAGGATGGTTCTGGTTGGAAAAGATTTTTACGGTCATCTAGTCCAACCCAGCTCTACCAATCATTAATCCAACACTGCTGAGTCCAGTGTTAAACCATGTCCCTCAGCATCACATCTGAAGGCTTTGAAACACCTCCAGGGATGGTGATTCAGTCACCTCCCTGGGCAGCCTTTCACTGGAGAAGTTGCTTCTAATATCCAGCCTAAACATCTCCTGGTGCAACTTAAGACCAGTTCCTCCTGTCCTGTTGCTTGTTACCTGGGAGAAGAGACCAATCCCCCTTGCTCCAGCCTCCTTCCAGGGAGCTGTAGAGAGCCAGAAGGTCTCCCCTCAGCCTCCTTTTCTCCAGGTGTTCACACCCCCAGGTCCCTCAGCTGCTTCTGCTCAGACTTGTGCTCCAGACCCTTCCCCACCTCCACTGCCCTTCTCTGGACACATTCCAGCCCCTCAGTGTCCTTCTTGTGAGGGTCCCATAACTGACCCCAGGTGTGGCCTCCCCAGTGCCCAGCACAGGGGGACAATCCCTGCCCTGCTCCCGCTGGCCACACCAGTGCTGACACAAGCCAGGATGCCGCTGGCCTTCTTGGCCACCTGGGCAGACGCTGGCTCAATGTGTTCAGCCACTGTCAACCAACCCCTTCCCCCCTTCCCCCCATCTCCCTCTGCCCCCCAGGAGGGAGAGCGGGAGCGGTGCCTGCCTGGACCTGCAGGTGATCGACACGGTGCGGAGCCGCCGGGACAAGGAGGACGCAGCCATGCACCACGTGCTGCGGGGCAGCCTCTACAAACCCCGACGGAGGGTGAGCACTCCCTGGCCGTGGCCTGCAGCTCACCCCGGCTCCCACCAGAGGAGCAGGGAATGGAGGACAACCCCCCGGGGACAGCTGCTCACCCTCGTGTCTCTTTGCCTCTCCCTCGGCCAGTACAAGGCCAGCTACAGCCGTCACTTCATCTCTCCAGATAAACAAGAGCGCCAAGATAAAGAAATCTTCTGTCAGAACATGAAGAGGAGGCTGGAGACCTTCAAGTCCACAAAGCACAACGCCTGGTCCTCCAAGAGCAAGGCCAGGATGAAGGAAAAGGGCAGGAAAAAGGCAAGCGCTCCTCAAATGCCCGCTCCCTCCCTGGCTCTGAGGTTTGGCCTCCCCCAGGCTGCAGGCAGTGAAGTCCTTTGGGAGCTGAGATGCTGCAGGGCATCAGCAGCTCCAGAGCAGCTTATCTTATCTCACACCTTCCTGCACATGGGGCTCACGTCTCCAGATGTCCCAACCGTGCCAGTGTTGCCACGGAGTGGTTGTTCCTGAGCAAAGCCTGGAGGAGCCTCACGTTTGTTTCTCGGGAGCATGCAGTGTGAAGTAGCCCAAACGCTAGTCAGATCCAGGCTCAGCAGTGTGGCACTGCACCTTAAACTGGGCCTTGGGTGTCTTCTCTCCTCTGGAGGCTTTTTAAAACTGCTGGAGCTGGGCTGTTTGTTGTAAAGATGCAATAGCTGAGGCTTAGGAAGCACTGACTGCTGGCTGTGCCACCCAGCTGGGGTGGGAATCTCTGTTCCTGGAGTTACCCTGGCTTGCAGGGACACCTGGGTGGGGGTCAAGGCTCTGCACGGGGCAGGTCCCAGCTGGTCTCTCTTCCTTCACAGAAGAACACCTCCTTGACAAGCGATGCACCCAATGGGAAGACGCACAGAAACATCCCCTGGCAGGAGGCAGGTAAGGCTGGTGGCAGGTGAGGTTTGCAGGACCTGGTAAGGGGACCTGGTGGGGTGGGATGAAGCAGCTTGCTGTGCCTGCCCACTGCCAGCTCGGTGGCACAACAGCAGCCAGGGTGGCACTAGCATCAAGTCCTTCTCCCATGGGCGCCCCATAGGGTGCCCCATCCTCCAAACCAACTCCATCTGGCTTGCAGCTCCTGTCCTGGTGATGGTCAGCTCAGAGGAGGAGGAGAGCGATAGCTCAGAGACAGAGAGAGAGGATGATGAAGGGATTGTGTTCATCGCTCGAGCCACCAGTGAGGTCCTGCAGGGAAAGACAACTCAAGGTAGGCGCTGATGCACCCCTGCCAGGGCAGCTGCTCTTGGGCAGTTTGTACTTCCTCTGACTGAGGAGAAAAGTGGCCTTGGACTGGGCAAAACCAAAATCATCAGAGCATGGATGGGAGAATCTCTGTTCTTTGTGGCTGTGGAGGCACAGCAGGGCATCCCCGGGCTTCCTGGTGGCTCCTGCATCTCTGGCCATGCCGTAGGGCTTGGTTCTGCAATGTCTGCAGGGCCCAGGGATAGAGCAAGGGACGTGCAAGATCCCTCTCACTGTCCCTCCTGCATCTCCAGGCAGCCTGGATGTCTGCCCCAGCCCCTGCATCATCCCACCCTCGCCCACCTTGGCAGAGAAGGAGTTGCCATGGAAAGGAGACCAGGCTGATCTGGCTGTTTACATCTCCTCGGAGACCACCAAAATCGTGCCAGTGGATATGCAGAAGGCATGGAACCAAAGCATCTCCTCCCTGGAGAGCATCGCTTCCCCCCCAGGCCTGGAGAGTGGACCTCAGCACAGGAGATTTGCCAGCCCTGTGCTGGAGGAGCAGCCCCAGTCTGCAAGCCAGGTGATGCTGGAGCAGAGCTCCTGTTTCCAGTTCCCCAGCCACCTCTCCAAGAGCGGCCGCTCGCAGAGTGACAGCAGCCCAGAGGGGGCTGAGCAGCAGGAGCTGCAGCCTCTGATGGCTCCAGAGGAGCAGGGCAGGATGGTGCCCGCCACGGAGCCCAGGTGGCTGATGTTCAACAGAGCAAGCCACCTCTGAGGATGGCTGCGGGTGGGGAAGGGGCTGGGGGATGCCCGCGGGCTGTGAGCCCCTGTGACCACTCTGCTCTCTCGCATTGTAAAGCTTATCTGTGACTCCATAAACTCCTGGAAGGGCAGGAGAATCTGGGACTCCTCCCAGAGCTGCAGTCCAAGGTGGGCTTTGCCCACGCAGCTACTGATGCAAAACTGGTCAATAATTAGGCTTTGTGCTGCAAGAGCAGGGACCAGCCTCCGCCCACCCAGGGAGGTGCAGACCCCAAACCTCTTCCTTCTTCTCTGGTCCCTACACATCTGCTCCGTGCTGGAGGGCCAGAGTTGTGTTGAAGGACGTGGAGCTGTTGGAATGAGTCCAGAGGAAGCCATGAAGATGATCTGAGGGCTGGAGCACCTCTGCTATGGAGCCAGGCTGAGAGAGTTGGGGTTGTTCAGCCTGGAGAAGAGAAGGCTCCAGGGTGACCTTAGAGCACCTTCTAATACCTGCAGGAGCTACAGGAAAGCTGGGAAGGGACGTCTTTCAAGGACATGGAATGATAGGACAAAGGGAAATGGCTTTAATCTGGAAGAGGTCAGACAATAGGAAGTTCTTTATTGTGAGGGGTGTGAGCCCCTGGCCCAGGTTGTCCAGAGAAGAAGCTCCGGATGCCCCATCCCTGGAAGTGTTCAGGGCCAGGTTGGATGGGGCTTGGAGCAACCTGGTCTAGCAGGAGGTGTCCCTGCCCATGGCAGGGGGTTGGAACGAGGTGAGCTTTAAGATCTCTTCCATCCCTAAGCAATCTGTGATTCCTCCCAGGGCTGGTCTCCCAGCTGGACTCAATCCCATTGTGGCTGTGCCACCCTGAGGTCCTGGCTGATGGTCCCTGGCTCCTCACAAGTGTAGGAGCACAAGCTGCTCTCCAGCCTGGCTGGGAGCAGGAGACCTCTGAGGAGAGGGCTGGGAGTGGTGGGTAGTGCAGCAGAGCCTGTCCACACCCAGTGCCTGAGCCCTTGGCTCCAATGCAGCTGAAGTGCTGGTCCTTCATGGCATGCATGGAGCTCAGCCTGGAGGCCAGAGGTGGGCTACTTGCCACAGCAGCTCTGTATTTCTCCATGTTGCAGAGGTACCTCGGAAGCAAAGCCTTGACCTTCTCAGGACTGGGAGCAGTGCTCCTGGGGTTTGTCCTGGCTCCAGGAGCCAGAGAAGTCAATCTGTACGCACAGGGACTCCTCCAGCAGCCAGCCTGCTGTGCCAGCCCACGCCTCCTCTCTGGATGGATTCCCAGGAGCTGCAGCATTCGGCTTGCTGGCTCTGCTGGGAGGCAGCTGCCCTGCACAGCATCCTCAGCATTCATCTCCCCCGTGGCCAAGTCTTTCCAGTTGCCTGGAGCTCATCAGCTGGGAGGGCTCCCGGTCGTGGTGCAAGGAGTGGAGTGAGCAGCAGGTATGAATGTACAACAGGAGCAGGGTGACGGGTGAAAACTGAGTTCATCTTCAAAGATCCATCCCCACCACCTGCCTCCCAGCCCTGCCCTGGTCCCTCCTGAGAGGGTGGTGGGATCCCCATTCCCGTGGCCCACCCAGTGAATTATTCCTGGCATGACCTCAAGGGCTCCCCAAGAACTCTGCACTCAAAAGCTCAGCACAGCAGCTGGGCACCACAATGTAGGAGGGTTGGGGATGCTCCTCTTGGGAAGGAATGGGGACATGGGCTGTTAGTGCCCCAAAGCAGGGAAATAACTGCCTGTTCCAGCTACCTGGGTGTGCTGAGACAGTCAAGGGGACATGTAGGGGGACTGGATGAGTAAGTCCAACGTGGGGCAAGCAAGCTGGCAGTACCCCCTGAAACTGTCAGCAAGGCTTAGCAAATGTGGTTCTCTGCACCTGCGCCACCAGATGAGCATGAGATTTTTAAAAGGTTTTTATATAATTTTGCATTTCTGGTATGCCTTATACTAGTTTTGATTTCTGATATTGGGCCATAATGAATCCCGAGCTGGGTCAGTGTTTTCTGTAGCCATGGGGACCACAGATGACTCAAGACTTAATATTTTATTTGCAAGAAGATTGTTTTAATGTGAAAATATATGCAGAGTATTTTGTAATGTTCAATAAATCAGAGTTGGAGCAGGCGTCGCCATCCGGTGCCTCCACTGCCCGGGAACCTCTGTGCATCCCTGGTGCCTGCAGCTCCTCCTGACAGGCACCACATCCCTGTGCCTCTCAGACTCCACATGCCTAACGGGATTTCCTGGTTTCGATCACGTTTGTGGAAAATGTGCAATTCTTTCCAAAGAGCAGCTTGCCCACAGCTGTGGTGAGGCAGCCAGGGCCTGGTGGAGGTGCTGTGGCAGCAGAGTGCTGGGGGCCTGGATCTTGCCTCTCTCTTGGCCCAAATCGTGGTTCAAACGGGTGTGTTTCAGGGTGTTCCGGATCACAGGATCGTGTTCTGTGTGCTAGACCTCCGTGCCAGTGTTCCCTGCAGACACCATCTCCTTGGCATTGCACCAGGCTGTGCAGGCCAGGTTGTTTTCCTGGAGGTGATGGCTCTGCAGTGTTGAGGTCCTCAGAGGAGGAAAAGCAGGGCTTTGGGAAATGCTGGGCTGGTTGCTGCTGTCTCACACAGATGTCTGAGCCCGGCAGTAATGTCTGTGCAGGCTTCTCCATGCCACCAGCCAGCACCTTCGAGCTCTTGACCCCTGTCCATGCTGTGACCAGGGGGGTGAGGTTTTGTCAGTATTTATTTTTGTTCTCCACTCTGTATTTCAGTTTACAAGGAGAGGCAGCAGGCAGCGTTGTGCCTGCACAGGACAGAGCCATCTCTTTCAGTGGAAAAACACAAGAACTGGGCCAAACCACCAACACTTATGCCCAGATCTCGGCTTCTCCAGGAGAGACTAAAGCATAAGCAAAGCAGCTGCTTGTCAGACCCAGAACACACAACCCTCTAGCATATTATAAGCAACCCCATACGGGAGCTGCCTGACTGTTGCAGAGCTGACACTTTGCACGCAGGCTTCTCCTTAGAGCCTGCCATTAGCGTTGCACATTTTTTCCACAGTGATTTGCTTTCTCTGATGCTCAGCTCCTCCAGTTTCTCCATGGTACTAGAACTTGTGAAGTCAGCTAGACTAGACTGTGAGGCAGCTCTGGTAACAGGGTCATCATCAGCTGGATGGATGCTGAGGAGCTGTGGGTGGTGGCCTGGTGCTGACTGCGTCCCAAGTCAGCATTGGACATTCATCTCAAAATCCCAGCCCTGCCATTGCTCAATCCATGTTGGAGCAACAGGTAAATAAATTTTAGGCTGCAAGGGGCTTGGGAGGTCTGTGATCCAAACTGGGTCTGGCCAGGGCTGCTGGCAAAGCTAGAGCAGGTAGCTCAGAACCTCATCTTGTTGGGTTTGAAAAGTCTCCAAGGATGGAGATGGCACCACCTCCCTATCCCAGGGCCACACCATGGCTGCACCACTCTCGTGCAGAATGACTTTCTCTTCATGCCTGGCAGGAATTTCCCATTTTTATCTTGTCTTCCTAAAGCTGGTTCTTTGTTCTAGGGAGCTCCAGACTTCAGCTAGTACCCAGCTATGCCTCACAGGCACCAAGAAATAATTTCCTTGAATCTGCCAGCTTCACATGCTCTGTTGCAGCAAGGGTGTTGTTGACTCACAGGCAACCTCGGGGATTTTTCATTCTGCTCTATTTCTGGAGTGCTTCTGACACCCTCGCATGATGTCTCCATGATGCCCATACAAGCACCAGTGGTGGGAAGCTGGTGAATGGGAGCCCAGCTGCTCACCTCCCACTTGGCCCCAGCAAGCACACAGCATGGCAAAGGCTTTGGCCACACTCAGGGAGAAACAGCAGGAAGGCAAATGCAGGAGAATTCAGCACTTCAGCCTGATCTTACTCATTTTAGAGGCACATCAGGCCCTTCTTTGCTCCTTCCTGTTCCTGTCTGTTTGTCCAGGTGTCCATCCCACCTGGATATGAGCAGACCAAACACATCTCCTTTGCCTTCCGTCTCTTCACACACGAAGGAACCATCCCTGCTCTTTGCTAGAAGCCTCCTCAGGAACGATTGAATCGGAAACCTCATCGCTCTCTACAACTCCCTGAAAGGAGGCTGGAGCCAGGGGGGGGTTGGGCTCTTTTCCCAGGCAACTCTCAGCAAGACAAGAGGGCATGGTCTCAAGTTGTGCCAGGGGAGGTTTAGGTTGGATATTAGAAAGAATTTCTTCCCCGAGAGGGTGATCAGCCATTGGAATGGGCTGCCCAGGGAAGCAGTGGATTCTCCATCCCTGGAGATCTTTCAAAAGAGCCTGGATGTGGCACTCAGTGCCATGGGCTGGGAACCACAGGGGGAATGGATCAAGGGTTGGACTTGATGATCTCTGAGGTCCCTTCCAACCCAGCCCATTCTAGGATTCTATGATTCTATGAACTCCAGGATTGCCTCTGGAGGGGTGGGTGCCAGCTCTGCCCCCCCTGTGCTGCCTGGTGAGGTTGTGCCGCAGTTTCTGGGCTGATGAGCTGGGCAGGGGGGGCTGGAGCCGGAGCCAGGAGCAGAGGGGGGGGATGCTGAGGTTTGCATTGGGCTGCGGTTCCCCTGCAGCATTCCAGGGCAGAGCATCTCTCGGAGCCATCGTGTATCGGGCCAGCCCCGGCAGTGTCTGCCATCTGCCAATGTCCCCAGGCTCCCCTGCAGCCCCTCTGCAGTGGCTGTGCCACCCGCCAGGCTGCAGGGCTGCCCAGGAGGCTTTCCCTGTATCCCTGTATCCCTGTATCCCTGTATCCCTGTATCCCTGCTGCAGTGTGGATGGGCTGAGGACAGAGGGCAGTGGTCCAGGTCAGCAGGAGCTGGGGGGGCGATCCACAGCCTGTGTCATGGTTCAGTTTTCCCTGGTTTTCCCCCGAGGAGCAAAGGCAGCTGTGGCACTCCCTGTCCTAGAGGATTATGTGGCCGGGCTGCTGCTCCAGGGACTCCTGGAGAGCAGGCAGGATGGATGCAGACATGGTGAGGGCTTTAATTTTACCAATACCCCAGATCCTAGCATTGTGATCTTCCTCACAGCCTGAAAGAGCTGTTCCTCAGAGTTGGGGGAAAGGCAAAGATCCCTGAAGAAGCCACCTGGGCTCCTCTCACCTGACCTCCTCCTGGCATCCAGTGTTGTGCAGCCGGGGCTGCCCTGAAGGCAAATGAAAGCTGTGGTGGGTTAGTTGGAGCAGGAGGGTGCCAAGGAGACGGGGTCAAGAGGAGATGAGGAGGTGCTGGGCCAGCAGCCCAGTTGGTCTGGTCTACATCAGACCATAGGTTTGGCCCAGGCCTGCAAAGCAGCCCGAGGAGAAGGGCTTGGAAAGGCCATGGGGTACTGCTGGAGACCAAACTCTGCATGCTGCCAGGTCTGCTGTGTTTGTGCTTTCCTCTCTCACAGCCCTGGGGGGCAATCCCTGCCCATGCCCAAGCTTTATCTGTGCAGGCCCACGGTGTTGAAGTCAGAGAGCCAGCTTTGCTTTGGCTCCTTGGCTGGCAGGGGGCAAGTTGGCTCCTGGGCTACACACACCTGCCCCTCTGCATGTCCCCAGAGTGTTTGGGGCTCTGAGGTCCTTGCAGGCATCCATACGGATCGTGGGCTCAGAGCTGCCCTGAGAGCCCTCCAGGCATGGATGGTGTTGGCACCACATGAGCACTGTTGGGGCAGGGGTCAGACCTCCAGACTTCTCCTGGACACTGCTGATCCTGCTGGATTTCTCAGAAAACCTTCCCTCCCACGGCCAGGATATTCCCATCCATCACCTATGTGCACATAAATACCCATTTCTTCAGTGGGCATCCCTATCCTCACCAGATGATGGAGAAAGCTGGTAAAAGCTTTGTAAAGGCTTTCCAGAAAGATGAAAACAAACAAGAAAAACCATGAAAGCATCAGTGAGGGTGAGGAATGATGTCTTCACTGTTCACATGCCATGCTGTGGGGCTGGTGGGTGGGAGCTGCCTGGTGAAGGGGCAGAAGGTTGTGTTGGCTGGGGCTGGAGGACTGCTGGTTAACAGGTTAACGGAGGGTTAACCCGTGACCCCTGCTAGGCAGAACTCTTGTAAACATTTTTTTTCTCTTAGCCAAAATAACAAACAGGAAGTTACAGAGTGCACTAAAGGGTCCAGCAGCCAGTGTTTGGGTTTGTCTGCAAAACATGCAGGGTTTGTTTGTCATGCAGGGTGCTGCGGGCCAAAGGAACCAAACTGTCCCTAAACGGCTGGAAACGAGGGGTGCCCGTGCCCCCTTGGTAGCCAAAGGGCTCTGCCTGGGAGCCAGGAGTGCCAGGGAGCATCCCCACCATCAGGGTGGGACATGAGGTGGAGGAGGGAAGGGCTCTGCTCCTGAGTCTGGGGGGAATGGAGAACCCCCGGCTGGATCCCGGGACCCCTGGTTGGATCCCAGAACCCCGGTTGGATCCCAGGACCCCCGGTTGGATCCCAGACCCCCAGCTGGATCCCAGGACCCCCGGTTGGATCCCAGACCCCCAGCTGGATCCTAGGACCCCCGGTTGGATCCCAGACCCCCAGCTGGATCCCAGGACCCCCGGTTGGATCCCAGACCCCCAGCTGGATCCTAGGACCCCCGGTTGGATCCCAGACCCCCAGCTGGATCCCAGGACCCCCGACTGAATCCTGGGACCCCTGTCTGGATCCCAGGACCCCCAGTCGGATCCCAGAACCCCTGTCTGGATCCCGGGACCCCCGGTTGGATCCCAGCACCCTCGGCTGGATCCCGGCGGGGCTGGAGAACCCCCGGGACCCCCCAGCTGGATCCCAGAACCCCTGTCTGGATCCCGGGACCCCTGTCTGGATCTCAGGACCCCCGTGTGGATCCCGGGCCCCTTGGTTGGATCCCGGCGGGGCTGAGGTTCCCCGCAGATCCCCGCACGTTGCGGGATCCCTGAGGCGCGGGTTGGGGGGGGGCCCCGGGGGTCCCTGCCCCCCCCAGCGCCGCCCGCAGGGGTCGCCCCGCGCCTCTCCCTCGCCCGTCCCAAGATGGCGGCCGCGCTCCCTCAGGCGCTGGCGGAGCCTCGGCGGGGCTGGGCCATGGCAGGGCAGGTTGGGCAGGAGGGGTAGCGGACATTTGTGTGTGTGGTGGCTGCAGGGCTCTCTCGGCCTCCCAGGGGATCAGCCCTGCGAGCTGCTGCTGCCCTCCTGACGGGTGCCTGGGAGGTGCCGGCAGCTGCCTGTCCCTGCCTATCCCTGCCTGTCCCTGCTATCCCTGCCTATCCCTGCTGGTCCTTACCTATCCCTGCCTATTCCTGCTTATCCCTGCCTGTCCCTCCCTATTCCTGCCTGTCCCTGTCTGCCCCTGCTATCCCTGTCTGTCCCTGCTATCCCTGTCTGTCTGTGCCTATTCTTGCCTGCCCCTGCTATCCCAGCCTGTCCCTGTCTGTCCCTGCTATCCCTGCCTATTCTTGTCTATCCCTGCCTGTCCCTACTATTCCTGCCTGTCCCTGCTATCCCTGCCTGCCCATCCTGCTCTGTGCTGAGCCCAGACCCCAGCTCTGGGTGCTGGGTGTGCAGCCCTGGCCTGACAGCTGTCCCTGTGTGGGTGACAGAGGGTCCCACCCCCTGTGTGCTCTGTAAGTGACCTTACCCCCAGCAGCAGAGATCCTTCCAGAAGGAGGAAGGGAATGCCATCCCGGGATGGGAGAAGGGAAATGAAAGCAGGAGAGTGATGACAGGAGGCACCACCGTCTCTGCCTTGCCTGGCTGAAGGGGAAAGGTGCTCATCTCTTCAGGACACACATTGCCATTGCTGCTCCTGGGATTAAATCCCACTCTTCCGTGCTAGTTCCATGGAGAGGAGGCACCAGCCCTGTCTGGCACCACACTGGAAGTGAAGGGCCCCTGGTGTAGGTCCCACAATCTCCATCACAACATCTCTGGGAACCCAGCGTGCCCTGCAGCCTCCCCTCTCTGCCTCCCTGCCTGGCATCTCTGCTGGAGGCATTCCCTGAGGTTCACCCCTCTAATTGCCTGCCACAGATTTCTCATGGCAGTCTGCTCCTATCCCTGCCAAACCAGCCCTTCCCGGTGGCATCTGAGGAGCCTTCCCATCACCTCCTGTGCTCTGCAGGATCTGCAGTCACCAGAATTGGCTCCAGACTGTCCTGGGAAGAAGACCCTGACCTCAAACTGTTGTTTGCCCACTGCAGAGTCACTCAAATCTCAGCCCGGAGCCAGGCTCTGTTGAGTCTGGGAAGAGGAACCACATCTTTCCCCTTTGCTGCCAGGTGAGCAAGGGTGGAAGGGAAGCCAAGCCCATGCCTGCACCAGAGGAGAGCATGGCTCAGCTCTGAGCAAGGTTGCCATTCTTCTGCTGGAAATACCAGGGGGGTTAAAAGTACTTGGAGAGAGAGGTACCTGGAGTGGCACTGCTGGAGCTGAGTGGGCAATGCTGCAGCACTGCCAGAGCTGGGAACGCCCATGCAGCTGCATGAAGCAGTGATTGCATGTCCACAGCTGGAGCTGCACCTCAGGGCACTGCTCTGCCCCAGCCCAGCTGCATTCCCTGCCTGCAGAGCTCTGGAGAGACTCTGCCATGGGAGAAGGGTTTGCAGGATCTGCTGGGATCTGCTGGGCACAGGCTCTGCAAGTGCTGGCCGTAAGTGTGGGGGTTGTGAGGGGCTGGTGGTGGGGGTGGCAGTTCTGGGGTTCAGATCTTCAGGAGCAAAGGGAAGGAGGTGCTGCAGTCCCTGGTTGCCATCCACGGAAGGACCTGGGTGCTGCCCTGGCTCCGGAGACTGCAGCCAGTGGTCAGAGGGGTCCCTGCTCCCCTGGAGTGAGGTGGTCAGAGCTGGCAACACTTCCTCCTAGCAGGGCATAGATGAATTTAGGTTGTTTTGGGGGAGAGAAGGAGTAGGTCCCCAGCTCAGAAGTGTGTCTGGCACTTGTCTGGCAAGGGTTGGTGCTTAGGACCTCCTTGAGGAACCCACTGGATCTGCTTCTTCTGGTGTGGGCTGGGCAGGTATCTTGTGGGCGCTGTTTGCTGAAGACTGAGGTAGGCATAGAGCAGGGACACAGCTGAGGGGCTGGTGCTGCAGAGAGATGGAAGGGTGGGTGTCCCTCTGCAATCCTTGCCCTGTCAAGCAGACCTGGAAGGGGGAGCAGAAAGGGAAGGGTGGAGGTGCCCGCTGGGAAGTGAGCATGATGCCTGGGAGAGGAGAGTAAACGTGTGCTGTGGGGACTCATTAACAGGCAGCAGCACTGCCAGCAGGGAAGGGAAACATGGTTTGTGCCATTAAATGCAGGGGTTCTGGAAGGGGATGGGTCAGTTTTAGGCTGCACTTCAGAGGAAGCCTGTCTGTTCTCTTCTGACCAGAGACGGTGGTGAGTTTTGAAGCAGAAGTCCTGAAACCACAGGTGGATTTCTAAGAGAAGAGCACTTTATCCTCAGAAAAGGCAGGCAGTGCCTGACCTCCAGGGAGACAAACAAGCAGCTCCTCTTAAAGGATTTGAGCTCTCCCCACTGGGTCTGCAATGCAGAGAGGCATGGCCCTGCCATGCTCTGTATCCTGCTGGTCTCAGTTCCAGGTTTTTTTGTGGGGCCTGCCTAGTGCTCAGAGCACTTGGGATGCTGAGACCCAGCACCCAGACAGGGGAAGTCTATCCCAGTGGGAAAACACCTTGAGAGGGTGGGGAGGGGGGTGGTGTAGAGAAAATGTGCCTGGTGGGAAGGGTGCTTGGTGGGGCAGGAGGCCTGGTTTCCACTCCAGCCTTGCTCCTTCTCATGCTGGCTGCATTCGTGACTTTGACAGAAGAAGTCTCTGGTGTTGTTGAGTTGTTAACCCAAGAGCAATCTGCAGCCTGGCCCCTTCCCAAGGCCTGGGGGCCATCTGTGTCCCCCAAAAAATACAGCATAAAGATGAGGGAGGCCAGACCTCCCTAAGACTGGTGTCTTAGGTCTGCATAGAAACAGGACTTGGTCCTGCAGGCTCTGGCAGTGATTGATGCCAGAGCTGAGCACTTGGAGGAGGCATTAGACTGGCAAGTGCTCTGCATGCCTTGAGTCCAGCTGGGCTGTCTGGGAAGAACCTGTGTCTCATCAGAACCTGTGTCTCATCAGAACCTGTGTCTCATCAGAACCTGTGTCTCACCAGGGTGTTCTTCCATATCTCTGCAGGGAGGCCCTAAGGCATTCCCTGCTTGGGTTGTGTGGGACTACCCACTGTGAGCTTGCGTGCCTTTTTATTTCCCCCAGCCCTCTGGGACATGTAGGTATTTGAGAGCCCTAAGTGGGACCTTCTTGACTTCTGTACCTGTAAAACACCTCCTGTGAAGCCCTCCTGATGGTTAAATATGGGCCAGGTTTGCAAGTGACACTGAACAACATCTTGAAGTGTTGCTGGAGACCTGGTAATTGAGCTCCTCCTGTTTCTTCACACGGTGTGACCAGCTGTTGTTATGTAGGCTCTCCTCCAGTCCTTCTGGGAAATCACACCACAATTATATTTCTGGCTTAAGACATTTTTTCCCCTAATCAGAGCGGGCCTCACAAAGAGGTTGCCACTTAGTGGTAATTACTTGCTTCAGAAGCTGAGTATCGCTTGAGGATTGCAAAGAGGGGATTATCAAATTAATTAGTTAAACCAAGATGTGCTTTTGTGAAGCTGAGGCCTGCTTTACGTGTGATCTGAAATAAAGGTTTAATAATAGTTAAACTGCATACAACCCCCTGTTGTCTCCCGGACAGGGAAACTTTGCTGTTGGTACAAGGGCTGCTTGCAGCTCTCCTTGCTGCAGCACTTGTTGCATTTCTTTGATGAAACCTGTTCCAAGCAAACATCTATCCCTGGTTTTAAGGCACCTGTCTGTGCTGAGCAGGGTCTAACACTGCTTCCTGGGGGCTTCTCCTGTTTTTATATGCTGCCAAGTGGCAGGGGGATGTGGTTCACCCTGGGGTAGCTTTGTGGCACCACAATGTAGTTTTCTTGAATGTGTTCTTCCAGGGCAGAGCTTAATCCCCAGGACATCTGTGTAGCCATGTGTGTGGCTGCAGGGACTGGTGGAGAGCCCTGGTCTGGTGATGAGGAGATGCCTGCTTGTAGACTGAGTGGCACCTACTGATGAGGGGGTTAGCAGGGGCTGGAGGTCCTGGAGCACTGCTCTGCCACAGCCTGCTTACAGGCTCTCCTTTCCCTTGGAAGTCCTTATGGAGTCAGGCAGCTCCCTGTGCTGTGCCAAGGACTACACCAGGGATCATGCTAAGTGAACTTGGAGTCTGTGGGGCTGTTTTCCTAAGAGCTGTTGGCTGCCCTATGCAGTCCTCTTGCTAGCAGGCATATTGCACAACTTCCTCTGGGTCAGACAATGTCTTTATCTGGCATCTGAAACATCTGCCCTGTGTTTCTTCCTGCCCAGCTGAGCCTCGGTGGTAAAAGCAGTGAGCTTTCCCTGATTTGCAGGACTCAAAAGAAGCAGAAGTCTTCTAGCAGTGGCTCAGAGGTCCTTGCCTGCCTCCTGCCTCTGTCTGAGCTCTCCCCCAGCTCCTGTGATTGTCATGATTGCTCCAGCAGGCACCTGAGGAATCCTGGAGCTCCAAACAGCAGAGACAGCAAAGGGGAAGGGGATGGGGGAAAGGGAGTCTGAAGTTACAACCCCTGAAGTTTCAGAACAGTTGACATGCTGACCCCCTCTCCCACCCCCTCCTCTTTCAACTCTTCAACTCTTTCCAGCTTCAGAGCTGGGCTCCCCAACCTTCCTCCCCTCAGCATTTCCTGCTTTTTGCCATGTTGCACTTGGGGAACAGGTTGTGCTTAGCAGCACTCAGCTGCTGCAGCTGGGTACCAAAGCACTTCCTTGAGGGGAAAATTGCTTATGGGTCCATGCAAAGGACTCGTGTGTGCTGAATGGGGAAGCTGGAGCACCCCAATCTCTGGATTGGATGACAGAAGCCTTTTTGCAGTGGCTTTAGCAATGAAAGCACCCCGAGGAAAGGGCAGCTTCGTGTGAGAGTGAGGAGCTGCTCCTGCGAGGAGACAGTGTGAGGCTGTGTGGGGAACAAGCGTGGCATTGTTGGCAGCCTCAGTCAAGAGGGGCTTTTAAACACCCACTGGAGTGCTGGCTACAGCTGTCTCCATGTGCTTGGGAGGGAAGTGGAGCTTTAATGAAGGAGAGGAGGGAAAGACCACTTTAAAAAAAAAAAAAAAGCAGCAAGCTATATTAGGATCCATGAGCAAACAGCAGTGTTCCTCTGAGCACAGGAAATCACCTCACTACCTCTGACTGGGGTGGGGGAGAGCTGAGTTCAGGCTCTTCAGCCTGGAAATCCTTGTGCTCCTGAGCTTTGAGCATTGGGGAGAAAAGGGAGGAGCTGTGGGGATGGGCTCTAAGACACTCAGGTTGGACAACCCCTTCCCCTTCTGCCTTGGTAAATAAATACCTGCAGCTTCCCTGCATCAGCCTCTGCGGTGCTGGCTTGGGAACTTGTCATTTCCACAGCTGAGCTGCTGCACACATTGTGTGCTAATGGTTATACAGGGATATACAGAGAGGGGATAGTGGGTCTTGGCTGTCTGATCTGGGGCTCTGTCCCAGGCCACAGAGGTGAAAAATGGGATAGGAACCAGGTCTGGGCTCTGTGCTTACATGTTGCCCTCCTCCTCAGTTGATGGGGATGCTGCAGGCCAGCAGGGATGACCAGCCCTTGAAAGTGCTACTTCTCTCTTTCTGGCCCTCAAAGGAATTGTGTGGCTTGACAGTCTCTTACCTGCTAACTCAGGACTAAAGGAGGTGGCAACCTTGTGCTCCCAGGTTTGTGCCAGCCACCTGAAGGGGTGAGGCAAGATGAAAGCTCTCCCCCCTGCCACAGGTCTGGGTGCAGGAGACCTGACCTGTTCAGTGAAAGCATGGCAGCAGGTTTTCAGCTCCATCCCCTTCATCCTCATGGAGTCTCAGGTTGCCCCAGCTCCACCTGTGTCTGCACTGCACTTTTTTTCAGCAATGAGGTGGCTCCTGGGTTGTGCAATAGCCCTTGTGCTAGAGCCTGTGGGGACCCTTCCAAACCCACAGCAGGCTTTTGAAGTGCTTGTGGCCTTTGCCTGCTGCTGAAGTAGCCCTCAAGAGCTCAGTCTTGGTGGTTAGACTGCTTGGAGGCTTCAGATCTCTGCTCAGAGGTTGGTCCCCTGCAGACTCCACTGTCAGTGCAGAGACCTTGAGCAGCCCTGTGCAAGGTGTTGGGTTAGCCCTGGGCAGCCAAGGCACCCCTGAATTTTAACCTGCACGTGTTGCTGCAGCTGGGGAAACAACAGGGAGATTTCCATAAAGCATTTGGGCATGAGAGGCTTGGTGGATCCCTTCTCCCTCCTTTTCTGTCTCCAGCAGAAATAGCTCAGTAGCTCTGACAGCATGAGGTCTGTGTGTGCGGGAGGGACATTGCTCTCTGTGCCCTCCTTGGAGGGGTTGCAGTTTTTAGGGAGTCCCAGCATCTGCATGAGGATGCAGCACAGGTGTAGCCACGTGTGTGGACTGGGAGATGTGTTTGGGCAATAGAAAAAGGACAAAACTACTTTGTAAATGTAGCCCGTGTGCAGACAGTGGCATCTGTGGTTGGCTGCTTTGCTGGAGAACAATGCCAGGTTCCTCATCCTTCTGCTCAGAATCTGATGGGAAGAGGCTGTTCTGCACCTACAGACAAGATCACAAATTCCTTCCATGGGTGCAGATCACAACAACCAGGCAGCAGTACCTGTCCTGGGTTGTTAATTCCCTTTGCATTGGCAGGGATGCTCTCTTTCACCCAGTTTGGGATTATCAACTGATCTCACCACTGTCAGGCTCACATCCCTTTTAGAAGGACATCTCTTCCTGCTTAAGGAAAGCAAAGTGCATCCCTGCAGGGACTGCCATCCATCCTTGCTGCTCACAGGAAACCCAACAGCACATCAAGCAGCTGGTGTGTTGAGTGTTGGCTTTGGGACTGCTCCGAGCCTTGTTTTTTGGCTCTGTTTGATAAAAAGGCTGTGAGGCCACCACGTGCAGTGGGTTTTCTGGCCAGCTATTGGCAGTCCTCCCCAGGAGAGGGGTGTCTGAAGGTGTTCCTGAGCTGGGCCAGGCTGTCTGGGCTCTGTTGCTGTGGAGCAGGGGGGACCTGCCAAGGCACCAGAAGTGTTTGGAAGCAGCCTCATTCAGAGGGCTCCTCTCCTGAGCCTGGCCTCACAGGGGACATCGTTCCTCCTGCTCTGGGTCCTCAGCTCCTGCCAGGGTCATAGAATCGTAGAATTGGCTGGGTTGGAAGGGACCTCAGAGATCATCAAGTCCAACCCTTGACCATTATCGCTGCGGTTACTAGACTATGGCACTGAGTGCCACATCCAGGCTCTTTTGAAAGATCTCCAGGGATGGAGAATCCACTGCTTCCCTGGGCAGCCCATTCCAATGGCTGATCACCCTCTCCGGGAAGAAATTCTTTCTAATATCCAACCTAAACCTCCCCTGGCACAACTTGAGACCTTGCCCTCTTGTCTTGCTGAGAGTTGCCTGGGAAAAGAGCCCAACCCCCCCCTGGCTCCAGCCTCCTTTCAGGGAGTTGTAGAGAGTGATGAGGTCTCCCCTGAGCCTCCTCTTCTCCAGGCTGAACACCCCCAGCTCCCTCAGCCTCTCCTCACAGGACTTGTGCTGGATCCCTTCCCCAGCCTGCTTGCCCTCCTTTGGACCTGCTCCAGGACCTCAATCTCCTGCCTGAACTGAGGGGCCCAGAACTGGACCCAGGACTCCAGGTGAGGCCTCACCAGTGCTGAGTACAGGGTCACCCTGGCACTGGGCTGTGTGACCTCTCCCAGAGGTGCAGAGCAGGGGGGTTCCCGCCCTGTGCCCCCCTCGATGTCTCAGTCCCCACTGAGACTCCTTGAGCGGTGCTCGGCCGAGGCTGGGGAGGCAAATCCCGGACCCAGGTCCCAATCTCATCTCCAGGGCTCCGAGGCTTGGTCCGAGTGTCCCTTCCCGCCCTGCTCCCCTCTGTGTGGGAGCAGCTCCTGGGCTGCCCCTCGGCACCTGCCTGTCCCCTGTCCCCTGTCCCCTGTCCCCTCCCTCTCCGCCTCTGTGGCTCTGCCCTTTCCCGTTGTCACTTCTGGCGGCTGCTGCCTGCCTCTCGGTGACCTTCCCCGCTCCTCAGGCAGCGTGTTGGCCCCTGGCCATCTTAAACAATTAATGGAGGGGTGGAGAAATTTGCCATGTTAAATTACTTCCTCCTCGGGGAGGGGGTGAGGTCTTCGCATCGCTCCCCACGCAGTTCGGTGCCGTTCCCTGAAGCGCTCGCTGCCTCTCTCGGTTTTCCTTCTGGAAGTTAAAAAATCCCCAGGATCTGAGAGCACTCTTTGTATTTCTCGGCGTTTTGCTGAACCTTGCAGCGCTGCCCCGAGGATCTCGCGGAGCCGAGAAACTTTTCCGGGCTTCAGAGAAAAACAAAACCAAGAGGAGAACGAGGGGGGAAGATTTCCCTTGGAAAACCGCTTCGGGAAGCTGGAGACCTCCTCGGGATGCTTGCCGCGGGCTTGTTTTCCTCTAGCACCTCTTCAGTTCTTCCTGGCCGAAGGCAGCTCCCTGCCGCGGAACATCCGCGCTGAGCGGGGCCGTGCGGGGGCTTCGGGGCTCAGGGAGCGGCGAGGCTGAACCCGGCGGTGCTGGTTCCGCCCAAAGCCTCCCGGCAGGGTGAGGGCCAGGGCAGCCCGGGCTGGCTATGCCCTTCTGCCGCCCAGGGCTGGGGTTGGCTGTCCGAGAAACCTCGGAGGTCCCCTGCTCGGCGGCGGTAGTGTCAGGAGTTAGATTAGTTGGAGCTGTGCTGGGGGCGGTGAGGGTTTGGGTTACAGTCCAGAACTCAAAGTGCTCCGGCGGTTCACGTCTGAGAGGCGAGAGGAGACGCCCCGCCGCACACATGGAGGAAAAAGAGAAAAAACGCTGCTTTTGGAAGTGAAAGGGAAGCAAAGGAAGCCAGAAACATGGTAAGGAAAACTCTGCAAAGGGCTCTGCCTCAGCCCGGGCAGGAGGAGCAGGGCTGCTGTCGGGGCAGCCTCCTGCAGCCAGTGCCTGCAGCTAACGCCGGGCTGGGAAATGGCTCTGGGGACACTGCCCGTTACCCGGGTGGCACACTGGGACCCTTGGATGGTGGCTGCAGGGACAAGGGGCTTTCCTTGGCACTGGTCTGGCGGGGACACGGGGAGTGGGGACAGGTCTGTGGGCTCTGTGCCAGGGCTGTGGGAGCCGCTCTCTTGCAGAGCCCTGGGAAGGGGAGAGGCTTCTGCTTCTTTTCTTCTGCCCAGGGTGGGCATCCAGGGGGTCAGGGAAACCCTCGCGGCTGGGCAGGGGTCCCTCCCTTCCAGTGTAAAGTTCTGCACATGGGGATCCTTGTTTTGGGAAGGGAGAGGCTGGTGATCCCAGCTGAGCAGCAGAGCACCTCTCTGCCAGGGGCTGGCTGAGGGCAGTCCCTGACCCTCCCTGCTCTGCAAGCAGCTGATGGTTTGTTTGTTAACTGGGCTCAGGATGGGATCTGGGTGCCCAGCACCCCTAAATCCCCTGGATGCATCCTGCTCTGCTGAGAACAAATCAGGAGCTGCTTCTCCACAGCAGGAGCAAAGTCCCTGAGCAGGACCAGCAGCTTGCTTTGCTCTGCTGTGTCTGGCAGTCACTTGCTTTTCCCTAAAAGTTCAGCTCCTGGACTTGGAGAATCTCTGTTTTTCCTGAAGGAAGAGTTGCCCAGCTTTTGGCTTCTGCAGCCCTGCGTGTGGACCCGTGTCTGTTTGCCACCCTCCAGCTCCTCTGTGGCTCTTGTACCCTCACGTGGCTCTGTGGGAGCTGTGGTGTTCTCTCCTCTCCTAATTCTGCTGTGGAGGCCTCCGCTCCCACTTTTCCACCCCAGTCAGGAGACCTCTTTCCCTCACCCCATGCCCAGTGTGTTCCTGGCCAGTTCTGGTCAACATCATCATCTGGATGATGTTGAAATCAGAGGAGAGCACTAACGGGGTGTGCAGGGTGGGTGCCACCCCTTGCAGTCCCATGGGCTGCATTTTGCCATGGGAGTTGGAGCAGGGCTTGTGGAGCCCTGAGGCGGAAAGCAGCCACTGCTACTCTGCTCCTGCTAACTGGAGCTGACTTTCTGATTCCCAAGTGCTTCATCCTCAGTTTAGGTTCTTCAGCTTGTTCTGATGTGTGATACAAAAGCTTCTTTGAAGCAGGGACCTTTGAGCAGGGCAGTGCCATGGTGCCACAGTGGTAGGGACCAAGTGCCAGTGCTGAGGAGGGATCATCTGCTTCTTGGGCAGCTGCAAGGAGCACAAACCAGAGGTCAAGGTTCCAGACTTGGCAATGGGTGCTGGGCTCATTTTGGTCACTTGTGCTCCATGGCAAGTGTCTGCTCTTGGTGGTGTGGCAGATCAGTCTGTAGTGTGATCTGTGAGGGGCTGACTTGGGACTGGAGCTCAGGCCTGTTCTGCTTGACTGGAGTTTTTGGTGTCCTGGTGAATCCACCAAACCTTGCAGACAAAAGAAAAAGTGAATGTAGGTCATTCTGTTGGCCTGCATGAGACTTGCCCAGTGTGAGGCAGGGGATTCCTCTTCAAAGAGCATCTGTCCTGATTCATCACTGGGGTTGATGTGATGTGTGTATAGATACACAGGGGCTGCTGCACCTGGGTGATGCCTCAAACATCAATTGTGTAAGGTACCTTAGGCCAAAGTAGCCCAGAGCTGTGCCTTGGACTTCCTTGGACTATTCTGATGTGGAGGAACACCCCAAGCCTGGAGTCATCAAGCAGAAATGTAGAGCAGGACCTGTGTCACATGAGGTGCAAGTGCTGGTGTCTCCCTGCAGGAAAGTTCAGGTGGCATCTCTGTGCTGGCAGGAGAGGAAAAGGGTTTCAGCAGAAAATAGACTTTCTTTTGTCCTCTGGTGATGTCTTCTTCTGGGGTGGGAAGGAAGTGAGGCTGGGAATCACAAAGAGCTTTAAGCATTTAGGATTGTCTTTATTTCTGTGCCAAAGCCATGAGCAAGATGTTGGAACACAGACAGAGCCCAGAGACATAATTCTGAGCACATGGAAGTGGTTTGAATGCATCTTCTCTGGGGCAACAAGGATGACAATTGGTGCTTAATGTTCCATTCCTTTCCAAAAACGCTGGGTAGGTGTTCATGCTCTTCGTTGCAGCAGTGAGAATCGGGACTAAATGCAGGTGACAGGCCAGCTGCATCCATGTGTCCCTCCCCAGCAGTCACCCAATGTGTGCTGGCACCAGGTGGGAATGCAAACAGCATGCATGGTGAGCAGCAGGGCAGGTGCCCAAGGAGGAACATGAAAATTGTCAATGGGCATCACCCCCCTGGGTGGTCAGCCCTGGGTGCACTCAGCTCCTCAGTGGAAAGCTGGCAGAAGAAATCCCAACGTCAGAGCCTTGGTAGTGTCTTGCTGCTGGTCACTTCAGGAGCCAGCCAGCCAGCAGGTCTGCTCCTAAATATCAGCACAGAGTCACAGCCTCTCAGCTCCCAGAGCCTCATTCTCCAGCTTCACCTCAAACACAGCCCTGTCTGTGACCCAGCTGTGCCAAACTGAGCCACCCTGGGGACTCTGGGAGCAGCCTGGAACTAGGCACTGGTGCTGGGTGAGTGTGGAAGGCACAGGCACAGGGGGTACAGGGCCCTTCAGTAACAAAGACCTGAAAAATCTGTTAGAACAGTCAGGATCTCCCCTGCAGAAGCTCCAGACTCAACATCCCCGTGGGCACTCGCTATGTCAAAGCACCTTTTGTTCCTATTCCTGGCTCTCCAGCTGTGAAGGACCCTCCTGCTCCTGTCCCACAGAGCTTCGTGTTGTCAAGGACTGGAAAAAGCATTGGGGTCAGGTGTGGTGCTCACTGAAGAGCAGTAAAAAGCAAGGAGAGTCTGTTAGGGTGAGCTGCCCACTTCTGGTGGGGGGATGCACCACTTCTGAGAGCTGGGATGCAGCTTGGAGGAGAGAATGGACATGGCAGACTCTGAAGATGTGACCATGCCACCACCACACCTCTGCAGTGTCCCTCATCCCTGGTGCCTGGCCTGAGCTTTCATTTAAAAATGAACAAAAAAACGAGGCCTTTCTTGTGGTAAGTGCTCCTGGCTGGTGTCATACTTATCCATTTTTTGGGATCACTGGACACTAAGCTGAAACTTCCAAGATCAGAGCGTCACAAAATGAATCTGCAAGGCTTTGTCTGCCGATGTTTACCATCCTGCCATCAGGTGGGGATGCCCAGGAGGAACCCTTGCTCCAGCTGGTGACTGGAATGGAATCAACTGGCTCTGCAGAAGAGCAACGGGGACCTGGTGAAGACTTGCTTGGGCTCCTTCTGCACATTTGTGCAGGTAGAGGGGAGGCTCCACTCAGCCTTCTGCTCACCCCAAGGGGATGCAGTGCTGTGGCTGGCTGGTGGTTTGCACAGCACGGGGAAGAAAAGCTGCAGGAGTTCTGGTGCTCTGAGCTAGGTGTCCACCTTGAGCTTTGCAGCCTGTGTTGGGTGTGGCAGTGGCTGCAGGAGACTCCCTTGGGAGGCTTCCTGAGCAGGTTCCTTCAGGAGGATTCCTTCCCTGAGGCTGCCTGTCAAATCTCAGTGACTCCCCTCCAAAAAAAAAACAAAACAAAACCACCCCGTGCTGCTGAGCCTCCAACATGGTAAAGGATGTGGATTGTTTGCTGTCTGTTGTCATCTTTCCGAATACATTTACCTTTTGAACAAGGTCCTTCTCATATGCTCAGGAGGCTGGTATGCAGACCCGTTAATGGATCAAGGGGAAAAATGCCTGTGGATGTATTCTCCTTTGTGTCTGGGCTTATAACCACCCACGTTTTGGCATACATCCCTTCTGTGCACAAAGATGCCTTTTAGAAATTGCTAGTTAAATCTCCACCCTCCTTTGATATGTATGGAAATAATGGGACATGTGAGACTGTTTTCTGCTTGGAAAAAAAAAAAGTTATAGAGAGTAGCTTTAAAAGCCTGTGTTTACTGCTTTCTAAGTCAGGAGTTTTAGTAAAAGTAATGTCTTGAATTTGACTGGTTGTGCTTAGCTTCCCAGTAGGCATGCATTGAGTGCTGTATCTGCATCTAGGGGAAATATTTCATCCATCAAAGTCCCAGGCTTGGCTGCTCAGGGCTGAGAGAGCTTGAGCAGAGCTGTGTCTGTCCCCCTGTGGGCTCAGATGCAGAGTAACTTTGGGTCCATCTGACCAGGGGCACTTTTCCTTGCTGGGCAGAGACAGATGCTTCTGTGGTGGCCCAGGACTGAGGTGCCACAGCCATGGCCATCTCTGTGCTGTCCTTCTGGGTGATCCTTCTAAACAGTCTCTTCCTCAGAGGTGGGATCTGGTTGCTGCTGCCGGCTGCTTTCTCTTTCCAAAGGTGCAGGGATCTCCTCCTTCAAGGAATGTCCTTGAGCACTTAACTGTTTTCTTGTGCAATTGGCCAGAGCCTCCTGGAGTTGCAGCTTGGCTTCAGGGTGGTTTCTATATCCCGTTGACTTAGCAGGACTTTTATTTCATGAGCACATGGTAATGCAGTGTTTAATGCCAAAAGGAACTGGGGCTAATCTGTTACGGGATACTGGGACTGTAGAGTGTTACCCAGCTCTCACGTTGCAGCTGGGAATCTCTCTTTTAACTAAAACATTAACTTTTCTTAGTCTCCACTTAATTACGGAGGTTGCAAGAGTTGGGGAATCCATCAGTCCCCGTGGGAATCTGTTCAGCAACTTTTGTGTCCAGTTCTGGGCCCCTCAGTTCAGGAAGGAGATTGAGGTCCTGGAGCAGGTCCAAAGGAGGGCAAGCAGGCTGGGGAAGGGATCCAGCACAAGTCCTGTGAGGAGAGGCTGAGGGAGCTGGGGGTGTTCAGCCTGGAGAAGAGGAGGCTCAGGGGAGACCTCATCACTCTCTACAACTCCCTGAAAGGAGGCTGGAGCCAGGGGGGGTTGGGCTCTTTTCCCAGGCAACTCTCAGCAAGACAAGAGGGCATGGTCTCAAGTTGTGCCAGGGGAGGTTTAGGTTGGATATTAGAAAGAATTTCTTTATGGAGAGGGTGATCAGCCATTGGAATGGGCTGCCCAGGGAAGTAGTGGATTCTCCATCCCTGGAGATCTTTCAAAAGAGCCTGGATGTGGCACTCAGTGCCATGGGCTGGGAACCACAGGGGGAATGGATCAAGGGTTGGACTTGGTGATCTCTGAGGTCCCTTCCAACCCAGCCCATTCTAGGGATCTATGATTCTGCACCTTGCAGAAGAACGTTTGTGATCTGAATACCATCCGTCTGCAGCCTTGAACTCAGAACATGTGCAAAGTTGGCCCAGAAGTAATAATCTAAATGTTAACACTGTGAAGATAATTTCTGGCACTCGTCAGCTGTCCTGCAGAAGGATTATCATTTTCTCTTTGAGCACAGGAGGCTGCCCATCTGCTGTAAGATGCCCCCAGATGGGTGTCTGAACACAAGTTGTTGGCTGTGACCTAATGCCTCTGCCTAAAAGGTGTTAAAATGAGCTGAGCTGTTTGGCTGAGAGCATACCCAGGGTGGTTTATAGCTGGCTGCCATGAACAAATCTTTCCTCTGTCTACAGCCCTGTTACTTGGCAGGTTTTAGGCCCAAACAGTAAGGGGTACAAGATGCTGCTGCTCAGGTTAGTATGATGGTCAGGTTGGATGGATGCCAACACCTGAAGCTGAGAGTGGAGAAAAATTCTGTAACTAACAATGAGATGAATGAACCTAAACAATTTCTTCTCTTGGGTAGCAGAGGGGAAGAGTTTTAGTGCATTTCCTAGGAGAGCCCTGTAAAGAAAGGGAGCTGCCATAACGTCCCAGGACTTGTCTGGTGCAGAAGTGGCCTGGGAAATTCTTGGCTCTGTCTGTGATATTTGACAAGATTTAGCAAGCCTTTTCTGACCCCAGTGCCTGAGCCTGTTGTAGGAACACAACACTTTGAATGTGGAGATCCCTGGCTGGAACATGGCATGTGGTGCCATGGGCAGAGTGCTGGTGTCCCAGCCAGGGGTGGTGGTGGGAAGGTGGGGGGTGCAGCTCTACCCCGGGGGTCCCAAGGAGGTGGGGAGGGATATGTGCCTAATACTGGGCACTGACACCACATCCACCACACACCTGCCCTCTTCCAGTGTGATTCTGGTGCTGCAAAGGGTGTTTAAAAAGTACCCAAACTTTGCATCACAGTGAGCACAGCTTTGGTGATTAATTGCGTTGTTAGATCTATGCCAGTGATTTAAAATATACACACTCAGTGCTTAGACAGTTATTCCAGATTAAGGACTTAACCCCACGATAAAACTAAACCAAATAAGCTGCTCTCCAGCTGTAGGATGGTGTTCTACACACAGCTCTTCTCATCTACTTGCAGGCCGTCATTTCAGCTGGAAGATGTCTGTGTAAGGACAGGGCTTTGGTTTGTTCCCTCACATGTCCTTTAAACACCTCTATCATCTCCCTGATCTATTGCTAGTAGAAAGTAACAGACCTTTGGGAGCAGGGGCTTGTTCCTTGCCCTGTCCCTCCTGCTCAGGTCAGTGACAGCTCAGTTAGGAGCAGGACATCTCCCTGTGGGGAAAGGCTTTATCCCCATTTCCCAGTTCTGCTCCTCTCTGACTATAAGAGGACTTTCTTGAATTGTGGGTCAGTGTTTCATCCTCCCTTTGGCCTCTGCAATCTGTTCTGCAGTTGTCAGCAGCTTTTCTGATGATGGATGCTGCACAGGCAAAAGAGAACAGCACAGGCCCTGCTCCAGAGAAGGTGGGATGTGAAAGCCTGATGGGGTGGGTAGAGAGGATGAATACAGAGCTCTGGTGGGAAGATGTGCCATAGACTGCTGTGCCCAAATGGGATGCTCTTTCCTTTGGGAAGCAGTGTTTGGAGCTGGCTTGGGGATGTTGGAAGGAAGAGCAGAGAGGTTGCTGGGCAAGCTGCTGTGTGCATCCAGCTTCCCTGGAGGCACGGCTAGGCAAAGGGCTGGGAAAAGCCCCACTTCCCCAGGTGCTTCCCTGCCTGAAAGACTGTACCTGGATATGTCTTTGGCAAGGATGAATACTGGGCTTTGGGTAAGTTAAGAGTAGGTTTGCTTGTTGTGCTGTTGTATCAGATCCATGTAAACATCCTGCTGGGCTGCAGGGCTCTTGGGAGGGAGCAGGTCCAGGTGCTGGTCTCGTTGCCATACACTGCATTTGGCCACCTGCAGCGTGGTACAGGCTCAGGGATGTACCTGTACCTCTGTACTCAGCCCTGGTGAGGCCACAGCTGGAGTCCTGGGTCCAGTTCTGGGCCCCTCAGTTCAGGAAGGAGATTGAGGTCCTGGAGCAGGTCCAAAGGAGGGCAAGCAGGCTGGTGAAGGGATCCAGCACAAGTCCTGTGAGGAGAGGCTGAGGGAGCTGGGGGTGTTCAGCCTGGAGAAGAGGAGGCTCAGGGGAGACCTCATCACTCTCTACAACTCCCTGAAAGGAGGCTGGAGCCAGGGGGGGTTGGGCTCTTTTCCCAGGCAACTCTCAGCAAGACAAGAGGGCATGGTCTCAAGTTGTGCCAGGGGAGGTTTAGGTTGGATATTAGAAAGAATTTCTTTATGGAGAGGGTGATCAGCCATTGGAATGGGCTGCCCAGGGAAGCAGTGGATTCTCCATCCCTGGAGATCTTTCAAAAGAGCCTGGATGTGGCACTCAGTGCCATGGGCTGGGAACCACAGGGGGAATGGATCAAGGGTTGGACTTGATGATCTCTGAGGTCCCTTCCAACCCAGCCCATTCTAGGATTCTATGATTCTTCAGAGTTTCCTGTTCCCTGCTTTCCTCTCCAGCATGAGGACAGCACTGGAGTAGCTGTGTGCTTGGGAGCTTCCAGCTTGTTTTCAAAGCAAACCAGAATGTCCCCTGGGAGGGAAAACAAAGCAGTCCTGGGCTGGTGGGGTGTCACCCAGCTTTGGGCCTGCCCTGCGCCAGCCGAGCGTGCCCAGTTCTATGGCATGCGCAGAAGTTGGGACCTGGGAGCTGAAAAGCAAATGCATCATTTTTCCCTTTGTTTAATTAAATGAGAGATCATGAGTTAATCGCTTTCAAGCGCTTGTTTTCCTGCAGTGCCTGGAATGATAATCCCGCCCGCTGCCCAGCAGGAGCTGCTTTGGCTGCCTCAGCCCAGAGAAGGGCTGGGGGAGCAGAGGGAGGCATCTGGAAATTATTCTCCGAGTTCCATCTGCAGAGCACCACTCCCTGGGAAGCTGCAGGAGCTGCCGAGCCGGGGAAGGGAGCTGGGATCCCATGGTGGCACTGCCAGGGCTACAGCTCTGAGCGGAGCCGGCCTGGGTGAGACTTTACAAGCACTTTCCAAACGCTTTGCTCCCCAGTGGGTGCCGCGCTTTTTTGCCCCCTGAAAAGCCTGAAACTGTAGCCCAAAGAGTAGGTAGAGCCATTCCTGGTTATCTCACGGAAAGGCGGTGTAATTAGAGCAGGGTGAGTGCCTACCTCTGGAGCCACACCAATTAATAGGCTGTTATTTTAGCAAAAGCATCCAGAGGCAGGCAGGGTGCCTCCCAGCCTCCCCCTGAGCCTTGGAGCCAGCAGCAGAGGGGGGAGCTGGCACTTGCTCTGGGAAGATTTTTCTCTCTTGAACTCATTGCTGCTGTGATTAGAGCGGCACAGGAAATGGGGCTGGGAGGCTTCCCCTCCCTGCAGAAGTAGAGTGGGAAATCTCAAATTTTGTCAGAAAAACAAGCCTCGATTTTAGCCAAAGACTTTTTTTTTTTTTTTTGAACAGAGAAATGTCTCGTTTTCAAAGGCAAAACACCCTGGCTTTCAGCTTTACTTTCAGAAAGTAAAAAGGCTTCGTGGAAGGCCCAGGGTCTGTTTTTACTGGAAATGAGGTTTCTCACGTCAGCCGAGTGCTGAGCAGCCCCAGCCAAGCAGCACAGAGCATGGCAGCCTCTGCTGGTGCTGGGACCAGCTAACCTGGCCCTGCTCAGTGCCTGCTCCTTTTCCCCCAGTCCCAGAGCTGGCTGGGGGCCAGGTGCTGCATGGCAATCACTGGAGCTCTGCCTCTTCCCAGTTTCTCTGTTTTTTTCTCTTTTCCGCTTCTGGGGTGTGGGAGGGTTGGGTCGTCTCTCCTCCCCTGCCCTTTGCAGGCTCTGGTCTCCCCTCTCTTGCCTCCACACTGCCCCTCAATACCTGGGCAAGCAAAAGGACAGTGGGTGCCTGCAGGACGTGGCCAGGCTCCCTGCAGCTGGCAGGAGGAGGCCAAAGTTGCCGGAGTTCCTGGCAAGGCCTCCCTGGTGAGTGGGAGCTGAGACACGGGTGACTCAGAGCTGGGTGCCACAGGCACTGCTCCCTATGCTCACAGCCTCTCCAGGCTCTGCTCCACCACCCAAGCTCTGCTGCTTGCTCTGCCAAGCCATGGCAAGCACTGGGTTTTACTGGGGCGTGTTGGGGTATGTAGTTCCATTCTTTGGATGCTCAGATGGGCATCTGGGCTTTTTAGAGCAGAGCTGCAGCTCCTTCAGCTAAATTCCTGCTGCAAGAGGCACTGATGGAGGGTGAGAGGTGGACACAGTCCACCTGGACTTTTCCAAGGCTTTTGATAGAGTCCCCCGGGACTGGAGGAAGGGACTCAGCATGGCCTTGAGCAGTGGGTGGGGAACTGGCTGACACTGTGCCCAGAGGCTGACAGTGAATGGTTCCTCATCCAGCTGTCAGTGGGTCACAAGTGGAGTCCCCCAGGGATCGATATTGGGCACAATGTTATTTTAACATCTTCAGAAGTGACCTGGATGTTGGGATCAAGAGCACCCTGATGAAGTTTGCTGATGACACCATGGTAAGAGGAGAGGTTGACACCCCAAAAGTGAGAGCCACCCTCCAGGATGACCTAGACTGACTTGAAGAGTCGGCTAGCAGGAACTTTATGAAGTTCATCATGGAGAAATGGAAGGTCTTGCACCTTGGAACACATAACCTAGGAGTGCAGTTCAGACTGGGATCCACTTGGCTAGAGAGCAGCAAAAGGACCTGGGGGTCTTGTAGGACAACAGGTTCAACGTGAGCCAGCGGTGTGCTGCAGCAGGAGCAAAGAAAGCCAACAGGATGCTGGGCTGCATCAGCAGCTGAGATAAAGGAGTCATCATCCTGCTCTACTTGGTGCTTGTCAGACTGCACCTGGTGTATTGTGTTCAGTTTTGGTCTCCACTCAACGAAAAAGATGTGGACAGGCTGGAGAGGGTCTAGAAAAGAGCCATGAGGATGATCAGAGGACTGGAGTACCTGCCATACAAGGAGAGGCTGAGAAAACTGGGTCTGTTCAGCCTGGAGAAGAGAAGGCTTAGGAGAGACCTTGTTAGGATGTTCCAGTACCTAAAGGGCAGCTACAAAGCAGATGAAAACTCCCTGTTTACAAGGAGTCCCATGCAGAGGATGAGGGGCAATGGGCACAAGGTGCTCCTGGGGAGATTCTGACTGAACACAAGAGGAGAATTTTTCACCCTGAGGACAGTCAGACACTGGAATGGTCTCCCAGGGGAAGTGGTGGATTCCCCCACTTGGGAAAGTTTGAAGTCTCAGCTTGACAGGGTGCTGGGACATCTCAGGTAAACAGTAGTATCAGAAGGGTTGGACCAGCTGATCCTTGAGGTCCCTTCCAACCTGACATTCTGTGATTCTATGAATCCTCTGCATGTTACATGGGTCAGTCCAGCCTGCTAGAAAACAATGTTGTCTGCCTGAAGTTTGTCAGATAGTCTGGCCTCACCATGTTAATAGTTTTAGGAGTCTTCAGACAACATCTGAGCTGTCAGCAAGGAAGATCCATGCCTCTTCTTCGTTTGTTCCTTGATAAGGACTCAGTGTTTGTAGGTAAAATTCTTGAGCAAACACTGACTTCTCAGCAGCTACGTGGGTAAATTGTAGGGAAAATACTGCCAAAGCTTTGGAGGTCCTTCCCTGCACAGTCCTGTGTTGTCCTGAGCCACTTGGGTTGCTGTCCCAGCTGCCTGCTGGGAGGGCACAGGGATTCTGATGGTGTGCAAGCTGTGTAGCCCTGGGGACTGTCTCTCTGCTCTCTGCACAAGCTCATTTCTTGTTTTCCAAACCCATAGGAGTTTCCAAACCTCTCCAGGGTTCAGCCTTAATTAGCGAACAGCAGGTCCCAAAGAGGAAGAAGTTGAGTCTTGAGTCAGAAAGAAATGTAGCATGGCAGGAGTTTCCAGTGGATGGAGCTGCCACATAGCTCTCCCTGTGCCCACAAAAGTGGGCAGAAAATTCAATTGATGCACCTAGAAAAGCCAAAGAAATTTCTGGTTAGTCCAGATGCTCATCTCCCATCTTGCAGCAGATTCTTGCACCAGGAGAGGTACACATGTCACCTCAGGAGTCCCAGGCTCCTCTTCCTCCTGCCTGCTGGTTCATCCTGGCTTGGGGCTTCTGCCCAGTGCTCATAACCTCAGCTCTCCCTGACTCCTGGATCTTGCTGCACTTTGGGATAGGGAGCAGGGCTCTTTGGGCTGTGCAGCAGAGCCCTGCCACACCGTTCCTTATCCCTTCATTTATTCCACAGCCTCGGTGATTCCCATTACATCGGGAAGGTGGAAGGGGTGGGTAAATCCTGTTTATTTCTGCCCCCACTCAGCCCCAAGCCCTCTGCCAGTTGTGGGAAACTCTCCCTCCCCAGTGGCACTGTGCTGGGTTGTTCCCATCACAAGAGCCCATCCCAGTGTGCTGCTTTCCCATTCCCTCCCTGCTCCCCATCCCCTGCACTGGCAGGCAGCTCCCAGCTGAGGAGCACTGGAACCGGTGTGGCCGGACATGACCTTAACCTGGGCTTTATTTAGCTCCTTGATTTATAGAGGAGTTATTTTAAAAGCTTGTTTCTCTTTTGGGAGGTGTGGTGAGTGTGTGGCAGAGTGGTGACAGTGAACTGGAGTTCATAGGTCCTCCCGTGTGGCTGACAAAGAAATATTTGAGTCCAGAGACGAATTTAGGTTGGGGAGATGCTCCCTGGCTCAGTTGGAAGCAATCCTTTCTGCCTTTGTGCTGGGTGGCTGAAAAGGAGCAAATGTCCTGGACCTTTCCCCTGGAGGGGGATGCAGCAATGCTGCTGGAGGCAGGGAAGTCTGAGCCTTGCATACCCTGGCAGGGGCTGCTTTGCCCAGGAGATGCCTGTGCTGGGCTCTGCCAGCTCTTGGAGGCTGCTGGCTGCAGTGGAAATGTGCCTGGGCAGGGCTGCCCTCTCCGTGGATCCTTGTTGGCTCAGCTTGTTTTCCTCTTTTCCGGGCACTTACTTTCCCCTCACCTTGGGTCGCAGAGGTTTCTCCTCATTCCTGCTAGGAGTTGCATCACCTGCTTGAGAATAAGGGATGTGGTTTGTTGGTAGGATGGGCTCTAGACTTGAGGTTTATCAGCCCTGGAGCACAGGATGCCATTCCCTTCTCCTGATGTCTCCAGCTGGTTCGTGTGAGTTTCCCAAACTGTGGCTCATCCATGGGTGAGCCTGCAGGTGGGCTGGGGGGGGCTGCATGCTGGCATTGCACAGAAGGGCCACACAGCCTCGTGCAGTCCTCCCTGAAGCCCTTTCCTCAGGCCCCTCTGCAGTTTCAGATGTCAGTACAACTAAGCAGCCCCATCCCTAGGACTCTGCGTTGGTTTAATCAGTTAATGATTAGAGTTGACTCTGCTGCTGTTGCAGGCTCCAAGCTCTGCCCAGGTTTCACCTTCTGTGTTCCAAGGTGACTTCTGAGGCTCTGTCAGCCCTGGTGAGGCCACAGCTGGAGTCCTGGGTCCAGTTCTGGGCCCCTCAGTTCAGGAAGGAGATTGAGGTCCTGGAGCAGGTCCAAAGGAGGGCAAGCAGGCTGGGGAAGGGATCCAGCACAAGTCCTGTGAGGAGAGGCTGAGGGAGCTGGGGGTGTTCAGCCTGGAGAAGAGGAGGCTCAGGGGAGACCTCATCACTCTCTACAACTCCCTGAAAGGAGGCTGGAGCCAGGGGGGGGTTGGGCTCTTTTCCCAGGCAACTTTCAACAAGACAAGAGGGCATGGTCTCAAGTTGTGCCAGGGGAGGTTTAGGTTGGATATTAGAAAGAATTTCTTTATGGAGAGGGTGATCAGCCATTGGAATGGGCTGCCCAGGGAAGTAGTGGATTCTCCATCCCTGGAGATGTTTCAAAAGAGCCTGGATGTGGCACTCAGTGCCATGGGCTGGGAACCACAGGGGGAATGGATCAAGGGTTGGACTTGGTGATCTCAGAGGTCCCTTCCAACCCAGCCCATTCTAGGATTCTATGATCACGTTTCACCCTCCACCTGGGCAAGACCCATCCCTGGGAGATGACCCTGGGGGGGGGTGGGAGCAATGCAGAGTGGTGTTGCCTTCATGTCATCAGTGGCTATGGTTATTCTGCATTTACTAGAGAATAATATGCGACTTGGCTTATTTTAACCTTAAAAAGGATTTTTGATTTGGCGCCAATGTGAATACTTGCTTGGTGAGAGCTTTGCTAAGACAGCAGGAATGGTGTGAGGAACTGGTTGCCTTCATCTCATCAGTGGCACATGGAGGCCACATCCATCCTTGTTCTGCAGCTGCCCAAGGATGCTGGTGCTACAGTCACATGCAGCACCGGGGAGGGTGGGAATTTGCTCCCTGGTTTGGGACTTTTCATGTGGAATCATCAGAGGTTTGCAATAACATACCCTTCTCCCTGCTATGTGATAGAGGTTAAAATTTTTTTCTCTGTCCCTTCAAAGCCTGCACAGCTGTCATGGCTTCATGGCAAAGTCTGTCCAGAGAGAAAGCCTCGGCTGAGCACTCACTGTTAGCACTGCACTCTGCAGTGGCTGCTGGCAAAGGTTATTCTGCATCTTGCTAAAGGAAGGATAATACACAGCTTGGTTTATTTTAACCTTATAAAGGATTTTTGGTTCGGTGCCAATGTTAATAATTATCTTGTGAAAGCTTTGCTAAGACAGCAGGAATGGTGTGAGAACCTTAGAGCGATGCACTGACTCATACACAAATATTTTGACTTCTTTGTTTTATTTGTACTAATAAATGTAACAAATTTCATTTCGGGGAGGGACTGATACCTGGAAGACTTTTGCTCAAGCGGGGGAAGAAGCAGAGGGGCAGAAGAGGGTACAGAAAGACACACAGAGCTGGTTTGGGCTGAGGTTTTGAACCCGGGGACTGCAGAGGGTCAGAGGGAAATTGTTGTCCAGTGCTGCCAGCAGTAATCCTCTTGGGATTGTGTCTGAGCTCTTGGTTGGTCTCTCTGGTGGCTGGGTGCACGGGCACCTCTGGCAGGACCAGTTCTATCTGACTGGGGCCCAGATGATTGCTGGGACAGGTTGGTGTCAGCAGAGGTTATTGGAGCTGTGCTTGGCCTCTCTCTGTCATTTCACAAGGGCATGGGAGCAGAACAATGTTTAATGTTCAGAGTGTTATATCAGTGGGTAGCAAGAACATTAATATGCCCAGTTGTGAGAGGTTCTGCCTGGGTTTGGTTTCCATTTCCTTACCCTACAGCCTTTTTCAGCAGGTTTAGGATACCATGTAAAATGCAGATTTCTGATTTAGGCTATCTCTTTGGGTCAGTACAACTCATCCCACGGTTCCTTTCAATCTCTTTTATCCTCTTGTATTTCCTGAACTCTGCCAAGTCCTCCCCTCACCCCCTGTGTGGGGATGGGCTTGACCAGAATTGTACAGAAAGCTGCAGGGGGTCAGCTCTCAGCAGAGTTCTCCTGACCTCCACAATCTGGATGTTTTTCTCTGAAGACCTGTTTGTGCAGTGAAGGAAATGTCTGGCAATTTCCAGGCTTTCCATTTCAGTTAATGGAATAGAAGTTTGAGATTTATATTGTTCTTTTTTGGGTAGGAAGCTTGTTTCAAACTGCCCATTTAGGACTGGGGTTAAATACTTGGTCCTGGCACTCAGCACTTGGAAGTGTCCATGTAGACCTCCTGCTTGAGTCTGTAGGTTCAGAATATGAAAAGCAGCTCCTTAACCTCTGTTTGTCTTGTTGCATTGACCTCGAGGGGTATTGCAGGAGGCATCTGGCCTCTCAGAAGATTTTGCAGACACTGCAGGACCTCAATGCCATTTAGCCTTGCTTGTTGCTGCCCTTGGGAGCAGTGCCATATCCTGGGCAGTGCATGGGTTGCCTCTCACCTGCTTCCTGCCAGCGAGGTGTGGGCAGGGATTGTGGAGGCATCACCTGGGCACCCTCAGCCCTCCTGCCATCCCTACAGGAAGGCTTTACCACAGAGCAGGGAGTTTATCTTGCGCTTAAAATGCTCAAAGCTCTAAAAGAGGAATTTAAAAATCGTGGAGCCGGGCAGCTGCAGGAGATGGGGAGGTTTGTGTGTGAGAAGCATCATCCCTGCTGGGGCTGCAGGTTGGTTGAGGCTTCCTCTGGGGCTGTTTCATTTTCTCATGCCAGTGGAGGTGTTTGGAGTGATAAGCATGTGTTCCCTCTGAGTGGAATCAGGGAAACAGTTTGCTTCCTCCTGATCCCTCCAGGACTGTTCCCTGGTGAGGGTGTAAGCTGTTGGGGCACTGCTTTAACTTTCTCTCCCCATCTTGCTGTGGGACTGAGGTATGGTTTTCAGGCATCTCCACGCAGCTGTTCCTCTTCTGCAGCAGGCTGTAGGGCTTCTGGGCCAGCGGCCGAAATGCTTTTCTTGTCTCCAGTGAAGGGAGGTGGATTTGGATCAGACGAGGATCTGGCCAGACACCTGAATAAACTTTCATTTGGTTTTGCAGCAAAACTCACTCCCATTTGCTGTAAGCTAGCCAGAGGGGTCCCCTCTAAAATAGAAAAGGGGGATCCTGATCCTCTCTCCTGGTGTGTACAGATTTATCTTTTTATTATAATTTTTTTTTTTTTTTTTTTTTTTTTTTTGGCAAGCTGGCTTGATTTACACCCAAATAACAGATCAGAATTTGGCCTCTGGTGCTGGAATTGGTCCTGACACCATGGGCAGGCTCTGGCTGGCAAGCTCTCCCAAATGAGCGTGGAAGCAGGGAAGGCATCGCCTCTGATTCAGGCACCAAAGGCCACCCTGTTGACACACAGCCTGTGGATCCTGTCGGGAGGCACCTCTCCCTCCAGAAAATTTCTGGCTCTCGGAGTGAGCTTTTCATGAGAGGCAAACAGCCCTGAATAACTAAGAATTGCATCGCTGAGTGGCTTTTCCTGGTACCAAACATCTCCGGCTGCACGGGGACATCGGAGTGCAGCGTGTTGCCAAGCTTCAGCACAACTGCTGCCCCTGCAGCTCCCCTTGGAATTCCGCTTGGATGCATCCCGGTGCTGGTGGGCATCTCCAAACCCCGGTGTCTGGCAGAGGGGGCTCACTGATCCCTCCTGCCCATGAAGCCCGGGCTGGCTCACACAGGCTCACGTGCTGTGGCGATGGTTTTGGAGCTGCCCCACCCAGCCCAGGCAGGAGAGGGACTGAGCTGCTGCGTAAGCAAAAAACTGGGAAACCTCCTCACTGCCGAGCACGGCGCTCAGCAGGCGCTCCCCTCGCGTTCCGGGAGAGCTTTTTAATTTTGGGGTTTTTTTAAATTTTTTTTTTTTTTTTTGCTGTTTACCTGGGAACACCAGAGCCAAAAGAAACTGGAAAGGAACGGCAGTTTGCTCCTTTGATCTTTCCTGCCTCTGGAGGTGGGGGTGTGGGGCAGGTCTGGGGAACCGGGGCGTACGGTGCTGTGGTACCGCTAAGGCTTTCTCTCTTGGCAGGACTCGGAGTCGCTGGACAGTTGCATTCAGAGCACCTTATCAGCACTCTACCCTCCCTTTGAGGCCACCGCAGCCACTGTCCTCTGCCAAGTTTTTGATGTGGTGGAGAAGACGTACCGTGGGGATGGACTGCGCTACCTCATAGACTTCCTGATTCCAGCCAAGCACATCCTGCAGTGCATTCAGCAGGATGCCTGTGTAAGTACATCATGCTCTCCAAGGCCTACGAAGGCTTTCAGGGAGAGCTTTCCTTCTCGTCTCGTATGTAAAAGGGCTGGCAAGAAGGGCTTGCGTGTGTGTGTACAGCAGCCTAGGTGGGAGGGCAGGCAGACAATTAGGAAACAGTTGAGAAATAGTTATCCAAGCTGAACTGTGCTGAGATAAGATGTGGAGCAGTGCCCTGGACTTCCAGAACGAGGAACGCTGGAGGGGTTCAGAGAGGGAGGTTTAGTGGAGCGTTTGCTGGTTATGGTAGTCTCGTGTGGCTTCCGACCCCAGCTGTTCCCTGGCCCTGTGGCTGAAGCTGTTGGGCTCCCACCGTTGGCTGGAGGGCATGGGGGGGGGGCAAATGCTGCCAGTCAGTGTTTTTCCCAGAACTCCAGCTCCCTTTTTGATGGTTGCTGGAATGGTCGCAAGGCTCAGTAGCCCCGAGGAGTCACGTTACATTTACTGCCAGAACGAGTCCAAGATTAATGTGCTTTACTGTTGGTAGTCTAAAATGTTAGAAACGATGAGTCAAATGCCTCCATCACAAACTTGGCTCAACGTTTACAAGGTGGAAAAAAAGCCAACCAACCCCAACAGGCTAAAAACAGGGTTTGTTCCAGGCTTTATGTTTCTAAACCTAAAGGGGGTGTGTGGCAGGCTTTCAGTAGAAGCCCTCATGGTGGAGGACAAGGGACTCCTGGGAGAAGAAAAGTATTAAACAGAAGTTGAGATAGTCACTTGCTTGTTTGGCTCAAGGGAAGCACTCATCGTGTGCGATGGATTGGCCTTAACAACACCTTGGAAGTGTGTGCCTCACCACATTGTCACCAGCCTCCAGCTAGGTGCCAGCCGTGTCTTCCTGAGCCTGTAGAGGAAGGTTTGAGGTTGAGCATAAGAATTTTGGGGAGCTGCTCTCTCTCACCCTGAATGTCCCAGTAGCAACGATTCCATTGATTTATGTAGCTACAGTTTCCAATGCAATGATGCACAGGGTGGTTTTCCCTTTCAAAGAAACAAAAGGCTTTTAGTTTGGGTGCACTGCTAATTATTGCGAGATGTTCCTCAGCTCTCCCCAAACCACCTCCCTCACCGAAGGAGGCAGCAGTTTACTCCCTGGGAGCAGTTTCCTCGGACTCCTCGCAGTGCCCAGGGCAGGTGAGGGAAGCAGCCCAGCAGGGAGCTGGGTCCACACCACTGCTCTGCCCGAGGGGATGCGTTTGGGGCAGAGATGGGGGTGAGACATGGGGGGTGGGAGCCAGTGAGGGGGCAGTGAGGGGGACAGTGAGGGGGGCAGTGAGAGGACAGTGAGGGGACAGTGAGGGGACAGTGGGGGACAGCAAGGGGCAGCGAGAGGGCAGTGAGGGAGGCAGTGAGGGGGCACTAAGGGGCAGTGAGGGGGGCAGTGAGAGGGCAGTTAGGGGCAGCGAGGGGGGCAGTAAGGGGGGCAGTGAGGGGGCACTAAGGGGCAGTGAGGGGACAGTGGGGGACAGCGGGGGGCAGGGAGAGGACAGTGAGAGGACAGTGAGGGGACAGTGGGGGACAGCGAGGGGGCGGGTAGAGGGCAGTTAGGGACAGCGAGGGGCAGGGAGGGGGCAGTTAAAGGCAGCGAGGGGACAGTGAGGGGGCAGTTAGGGGCAGGGAGGGGGCAGTTAAAGGCAGCGAGGGGACAGTGAGGGGGCAGTTAGGGGCAGCGAGGGGGCACTAAGGGGCACTTAGGGGGGCACTGAGGGGCAGCTCCTCCCCCGGGCAGCCGCAGGGCCATGGCTGCCCTCGGGCCAGGCCCCTGAGGGACAGGGTGGGGCGGCAGGGCGGGCCTTGTGCTTCCCGACAGCCAATGGGAGGACAGCTGCGGATGTGATAGCCAATAGGAGCAGGAGGCTGCCGTGATGGACACCTGAGCCAGGGGCGGTGCTGAGGCGGGGGCCCTGAGGCGGGAGAGGTGTGAGGGTGGTGGGGTCTGAGGTGAGAGGAGGTGTGAGGGTGGTGGGGTCTGAGGTGAGAGGAGGTGAGGGTGGTGGGGTCTGAGGTGAGAGGAGGTGAGGGTGGTGGGGTCTGTGGTGTGAGGAGGTGAGGGTGGTGGGGTTTGAGGTGAGAGGAGGGGTGAGGGTGGTGGGGTTTGAGGTGGGAGAGGTGAGGGTGGTGGGGTCTGGAGGGGCTCAGCATACTGGCAGCTCCTCAGGCAGGCCTAGAGCATGGGGCCAGGGGACATGGGAACGAGGGGGCTGTGGTGGTGCAGGTGTCCTGCAGGAGGAGGAATCAGCAGTATGGTTGGACTGTCCTATACATGCAGCACTGTGTGGGGAGCTGGGGCAGGAGCTGTGCTTGGAACCACCCTTTGGTCACAGGCCCAGGAATGGGGGAGGGCTCTGGCCCGGCCTGGCCCACACAGGAGCTCCGGGGTGCAGGGCTGATGGGGGCTCAGCAGTGGGTATTGGAGGTTTGCTGAGCTGTGCCATGTCTGGGACAGTGAGGAGCAAGAGTCAGAGTGCGGGCACAGGCTTCTCCTGGAGCACAGCTGAAAGCCTTGAGCCTTTAGTTGCTTGTGACCCCTTCTGCCCAGGACTCATGATTTTGTGCTTTCAGGGGGATCAAAGGAGGCTCTAGGTGCCTTGGATTTAGAAGTGGTCCCAGGCTATTCCATATTTCATTTAGAAGTCTGCTTGTTTGAATATTTATTGTGGAAAATTACTTTTTCATTTGTGTGGGTGTCTTCACTACCTGAAATCACAGGACTGTTTCTTGTTATGTGTTCTTTAGCAGTTTGTCTGCTTTTTAGAGTCTAAACAAAAGCAATGTTTTCTCCTCAGTTTGTAGTTCAACTGGTCCATGGGAGCTTTTCCTAACTGTGTGTGTGTTAGGAAGGAAGTAACTCCGGTCTGAATGGCTACTGTAGGACATCTTGAGAGCACTCCATCTTTTTCTTACCCTCTGCAGTGACAAAAGTGTAAGTGGCTTCATGATGTATTAGACAAGGTCACAGGCTTCACCTTGGTGTCTTAAATCAGTAACCTGTATGTGATCCCCAGGGCCTGGAGAGGGGTGCATGGAGGGTGCACCAAGGGTCTGTCCTGCTCAGCACAGAGTGAGAAATCAGATCTTGCCCCTGGCCTTCAGCTGTCCCAGCCCAGCCATGCCCATAGCTCTAGGAGCCATCTTTGGTGGTGGTGCCCAGCTCTTCTGTCAGCAGCAGCAGCTTGATTCGTGGCTGCAGCCACTGGGCACAGAGTCTGTTTCTGGCTGCTGAGCCTGCTTTGGCTCAGTAGTGATTGGACAGTGTAAGAGTAAATACTTGAGACTCGAAATAAAATGTTAAAACAACTGAAATAAGCCTTTTCATGTAATCTTCTCTTTGAAGGCACTTTTTGGAGCAGGGACCAGCAAGAGTTTGCTCCATTTCTGAAGTTCTAAAACGTAAGGCTGTTGAGTGACTTGCATTCCTGCTTGGACTGATGTCACCTCGGTTCTAAAACTTTGTACTTCAGGTTTTATCACAGCAGGCTCAGTGGGCAGGCGTGTGGCTCCACAAGGGAAGAGGCAGAATTTCTGTTGTGATCTATTCTGTTGTGATTCTGGGGTTCATCAGTTCAGAAAGAAAAAAAGGAGCAGGTGACTGGGTTACTGGAGGAGCATGACTGAAAGCCAGGTGTGATTTGAGCTTTGAGAAATGCTTCTGGCACAGCTGGGAAGTGTTGATGCCGTTGCATTTTGTAGTGCTTTGCACAGTGAAAAAGTGGAACAAAGAAAGTTTTATTTTTAAAAGGAATCACCAAAGAGGTACTTCAGGTAGGGCTAAGAGATGATCAAGGTGAAATGGCATGAGTTAATAATTTCAAGCAATGGAAATGCATCCAGATAATAAGCTCCGGGGTTGAGCAGGAAGAATTACTGAACCTGAAGGATGATCTGGTCTTTCAGGCCTCTAAACAACTCTGCATCAGTTGCAGTGGGGGTAGGAGACATGGCTGGGCTGAAGGTAAAGCTTGAACATAGGAAACAAATAACTTGTTTCAAGGTGTGTGAGGAAGTTCCTTCCTTCTGTGGTTTCTTTGCTATGTTGCAAAATATTAGAATTGAAGTATTTTTTCTGTCATCTGGATTGGATTGGAGAAGACTGTGTTTTTATAAGCTGCTTTCTCAGTCAAGAATGCCATGTGACCATGTAAGGGGAAGAAGACTTCTAAAGTGTCTGAAGTCTGATGCCACCAATGCTGAAGTCTTTGGGCTTCCCTATGGTGGCTTTTTAATGGAGGTATTGCAACTGATACAAGTAAATCCTAGCTAAACCCTTGTGGTGACAGAGAAAGATGAAATTAATCATGAAAGTGATGGCTTATGTCATGGCTTAATTTAAATCTTACTTGACCCAGAGTCAAGTTCAAAGCAGTGATTTCTTTTTTGAAGTTGTTAGAAAGCTGTAAATAATTGACTCAAGTCAGTTAAGCCATGAAACTTTGGTTCTTTTACTTGACTGGGATTTGTCTGAGCCTTGTCCTGAGCACTGCTGTGTTTTGGGAACTAGGAGCTCCCTGCTACACTAAGTGTAGTTCCTAGGAGCTTGCTTGCCTCCTTCTGTTGTTATCCTGCTCTGCTTTCCTCATTTGCTGCCTCCTCTCTCCTGCTTTGTCTTCCCAGGATCTCCTCCTGCTCCCTGGCAGGTTGCAGCCATCCCATGTCATGTGTCCCCATCTGTCTTGCCCAGGCTCTTGAGAGCACCACGTGTGTGGTGCTTTTTACCCAGCTCCATGCTCTTCAGTTTGGCTTCAACAAAATTAAGTGGAAAGTGCTGCATGCTTCAGGAGAGCACATTAGGGGATAAACCCAAGTCCTCAGACAGACTTTGGCATTTTCATTCTGCCTTCCCTCATCAGCAGAGCCCTTCATTGCCTCTCTTCCAGCAGACCTCAGTCTAAAAACCCAACAAGGCTTCACCAGACTAAAGAGATTTTGTGGTGCCAGGCTGAGCAGTGGCATCCTGTGCAATGAGATTGCTGCAGCTGCAACCTCCTCCTGCCAGGTTGATATCAGGTGTCCCTGGTACAACCACTGTGGATGCTCTGGAGCTGCTGTGTAGGATTTGACCACTGGCTCTGGTGGCTGGGGATGGTCTGCAGTAGAGGACAGTGAGGTTTGTTGGTGTGTTGCAAGCAGATTGCTGTCTGCCTGTCTTTTTATCATGGCACTTGGTCAGGGGTGCTGCATGCCCTGAATTTGGGTGTTCTTAGTCACTCCAGTTGGTCCTACAGCAGAGGCTGGGTCTCAGCCTGGACACTGGGAGCTCCTGATTTCTCTACCCTGGGGTTCTGGGGCTTTGACTTCTGCCTCTGTATGCTGATCCAGCTTTGAAATAGGGCTGACACTTCTGGCAGCCAGTTAGTTACATTCAGACCCTAAATCATAGAATCACAGAATGGTTTGAGTTGGAAGGGACCCTAAAGCTCCTCCAGTCCCAACCCCACCATGGGCAGGGACACCTCCCACCAGCCCAGGCTGCTCCCAGCCCCATCCAGCCTGGACTTGGACACTGCCAGGGATGGGGCAGCCACAGCTTCCATGGGCAACCTGGGCCAGGGGCTCAGCACCCTCAAATTCAAGAATTTCTTCCTCATGTCCAACCTCAATCTCCCCTCTTCAAGTTTTAACCCATCTCCCCTTGTCCTCTCCTTACCCCCCCGTGTCCAAAGCCCTCCCCCAGCTTTCTTGTAGCCCCTGCAGATATTGGAAGGTTGCTCTGAGCTCCCCTGGGAGCCTCCTCTTCTCCAGGCTGAACAACCCCAATCCCTCAGCCTGGCTTCCCAGGGAGGTGCTCAGTCCTCTGAGCATTTCAGTGGCTCTGCTCTGGACACCTTTGTGTCCTTTGCACTGGTAACTTTTCTTCTTTCTGCTTTTTAAAAAGAAGGCCTCACTGTGGATGGCTCCCCTGCACTGATAACCAAAGCCCCTCAATTCAACTGTTCTGTAGTTACAGCTGTAAGGAAGAAGTGCTGATCTCTCCTGTCCTAGAGCTCTGATTCTGAAAACCCTTTTTCTTCTCTCCCCAGGTTCCATACTCTGGGTTGCTGTTTCGCCACCAGGGATGGCCCCTGTGTGTTCATGAGAAGATTGTAGTTCAGCTGGCTGCCATTGACTGGAGAATCTTAAAGCCTGGTGACTTCTACCTGCAGGTGGTCCCCTATCTCAAGAAGTCTCCACGAATTGTATTGAAATATTTGGCAAAGGACAATCATAACGTAGAGGAAGTTGTGATTCCGGAAGTTTCCTATACCTCTATTTTTACTCTGGAATGGTTGAGTGCTATCAATGGAGAGCGGATGGATGTAGCACTGGAAAATTGTTTACTCACCACTGATGAAAAAATATTTCGTGTCCCCTGGGGTAAAGTGGTTAATCCTGAATTCATAAACAAACCAAAAATAATTGAAAACAGTATAATCTCTGCAGAAATAACAGAGCAGCCTTCAGTTCTGTGCTTCCCCGTGGACCATGCTGAGTGCAGTTCTCCAGACCTAGGATCTCCAGCCCTACGGGGGAAAACTCCAAAGCCAAACAGCCTGGTGGTTAGCAGCACAGTGCCACAGTTGAGTGAAGCTCTTGTCAATGGTGTCTGTACAAGTCAAGAGGACTTGAAAAGTGACCTCGAAGGGGAATACGTTGAGCTGACAGAAGTTTCCTTGCCCAGATTTGGACCAAAACCAGGATTTTTGACCCAGTCCCTGGCTTTAAGTTATCTGACTCAGCCCAGAACACGAGTGGATGCGTCTAAGAGCAAGCAGAGGTTTATTGTCATCCAGGACAGTATCTGCTCCAAGAACCCAATTCAGGCAGCACTTAGACAGCAGGAGCACTGTCAGATGGACACTCTGAGGACTTCTACTGCAGTTCTCAAAAACACAATTCTCTTGGAAAGCAACAAGATGATGGCACATGAACTGGCACCGGAGGGACAGTTGACATCAGGAGGACCTGGAAACATGGGGAACAGCTTTCCTGGGACTGAGTCTCCTCCCTGCCATGCAGAAGATTCATCCACAGAGCAGGAGGGTTGCGGGGAACAATTCATCAATGGGCAACATGCACTGTGCAGCTACAGCCAGCTGTGTGCTGGTGCTGGTGTCAGCTGCAGAACACAAATGCCTGGTGCTGCTGGAAATGAGGGAGGAAAAAGTGATGCTCCTAGTGGAAATGCTGGTGCTGAAACATCAGAGCAGAGCCCAGAAGCAATTCTAGATGCTGCTGCAGCTTCTGCTGTAGAGGAGGTGGTGCTGAGGGAACATGGAGAACCACTGCCTGAGGGTCACAATGAGGTGACACAGCTGGATCCCCCTCCTGTGTCTGTCCTGGGACCTTTGGGACCACATTGCACACTGAAGGAAAGTTCTGATGTTTCTTGCCAGAGTGTCAGAGAAAGGGTTGCACCAGTCCAGGCTGCTGCATCACTTCCCAAGCCTGAGGGGTCAGATGTAGGTGAGGAGAGAGGCTCTTTTTCAGGGAACATGGAAGATGTAGGAACAGTTGGTGCTTGCTGCAGTGATCAGGAAGCAAATCTTAGTTCTCCATTAAATCCTCCAGAGCAGAACCAAGGAGAAGTAGATAAATTTGAGCTGGAAAGAGGGGACAACCCTGAGGAAGTCCAAGAGATTGAACAAATGTTGACTGTAAGTGAGAGTCACATTAGTCATAGTCACTGTTCTGTCAAAGCTCCTACAGATGGACTCTTGTCAAATGGTGAAGAGCAAGAGGTCTCTGCCTGTCAGCTGAAGAAAGCTAAAGGAAATGTGCTGCTCCAAACTGCTCTGTCTGCAGAGGGTGGTCAGAGGGCAGAACAGTTCAGGAACAGTGACTCTTTGATGGGCCCTGATGCACCAACAGAAGACTCAAGTCAGTTCAGAACCCAGAGGTCCAGAGAGAGGTGTGAGGAACCACAAAGATGGTCAGAAAAACAGGACTGGGAAAGTGAAGAGGGCTCTGTGCTGACCCCAGAGTGTGTTACAGTTCAAGACTGGCAGAGAAGGGAGGAGAGCCAGGGAAGTTTTTCTTACAGGGAAAGGTCAAAGCCTGTAGCCTTAAAAACACTGGAATCCATTGAAGAGGAACTGGAGGTTGGACCACTGTCCTTGGGACCCACTGAGCAATCCCCCCAAGAGGCAGCTTCTGGGGCATCATCTCCTAAAGGTACAGCAGTTGGATGGTTGTGTGTTGATCTGTGTGATAACATTGACCCAAGGCCAAGTCCTCACAAGGTACAGCTGACAAACTGCTGGGAGGCTTTGGGGTAACAGCACAAACTCCAGGAAAGTGGTTTAATTTGTCATTTCTGTGGCTTGAAATTAGCTTTCTCTTCACAGGTCGTTTATTGCAGGTGTTTTGTTTAATAGCTCTTTGCAAATTTACATCAGTACAGAACAAACTTCTGCTGTAAGAGATCTCATTTCAGTTGCTCTGATTGCTGGTAACTGCCCCTGTGTGTGTGCATTATGGGTGTGTGCAACAGGAATGCAGGAGAAGAGAATGTTCTTAACTGTGCCAGTCTTTCATAGCTGAGGATTGGCTTTAGGAAGATAATTGTAGCAAGAGGAAGCAGCAGTGGATGCCACATTAAAATACTAGCTGTGTAGCATGGCCTGAAAACCAACAAATGTGTGTGGGAGCTGATTTAAGAAGCAAACTGCTGAGTTGAGGGATGTCCTCCCCTCTTCCTTCCCTTCTCCCCCAGTGTTCTTTCTTCTAAGTAGATACTTAACTTCAGTGGGAGAGCAGAGAGAAACTAAACATTTAACTGAAATGGTGTATTCAAGCAGGTATTGCCCAGGCTTCTTTATGCCTGTGTCCTGTGCTGGAGCTGTGCTTCCTCCAAAGGAGCTGAACAGGCAATGCAGATCTCTCTGCCTTTTGCTCCAGCCTGGAGGCAGGCAGTGTGTACCTGCCTGGACACCCTGGTGCCTTTGTCTAACTCTGCTGAGATGGGGAAGCTGGAGCTGGATATGCCCATCCCATCCAAGAGCCAGTGTGTGGTGGGGACAGGTGGAATGTGCCATTCCAGTTCAACAGCTTGGAGTTCCTGAGACCCCTAGGTAGGAAAATTACCTGGCTTGAAAAGAGGACTGCTGACCCCGTGGAGCAACAGGCAGATGAAGAGTTGGTCTTCTCTGGCCAGGCTGCCAGTGTCATGCTTGTGCTGGTCTGGAATTGTGTGGATGAGAGCCTCAGTCACTGCTGCAGCACCACTCTGCCTGACTGCAAGCACAGTTACTTTCTCAAGTGTCCAAAAGTCACATTTTACCTGATGTCTCTAGTGTGACCTCCTCATGGAGCTAAAATGTCAGTTGATTAAAATGAAATTTCATTGACAGCTGCACCAAAGTATTTTAGCCCACAGCTGCCCAGGTATTTGTGTTGCTTTGGAAGTGACAACAGTTTCTCTTCTGTGAAACAGAGGGGTCAGCACAAAAGTTCCTGTCTCTGAAGTGTGTGTGAAGAGTATCTGCCACTGTGAGCAGAACAAAAGAGGTCATCTTCTGGCTCTCCCTAGCTCTTGAGGGATCTGTGCCAATGAACACCCCTGCCATGAGTATCCCTTCCCCTGGTTGCCCTCATCCTGCTTTGACTTGGTTTTGCCACAGGACTGGAACTCAGCAAACCTGGGTTTTACCCACACACTGGCTCTGCACTTGCCTTATGACTTTGGTGGCTGCTTGGTTGGTGTTCCCAGCTCTTCTGTCTAAAATTAGCCAAGGCCAGCTCCTCAATGAGATAGGAAGTGTGATGTTCTTGTTGCTCTGCACTCTTGGCTGCTGCTGTGGATTTCAGTGATGACAGACAGACCTCTCTGGGGTGTGTGTCATTTGTTTTTAATGAAAGCCAGCTTAAACGTTTCTGGGGATTTGGCTGAAGTAAGCAACACATTTATGGCCCAGTTGGGATGATATTAAACTTTGGCCTTGCAGTTAAAAAAAAACACAACCACCAGACCCTGAACTGCTGTCTCAGAGTCTGTAAAGTGACAGAAGCAACTTAAATCACCAGAAACTCCCCCAGTCCCAAGAAGTGAACTCTTTAAGGCCTGAAGCAGCTCAAGTACCTATTAATGCAGGCAGGATTTCTCAGACACTCTAGCTGGAACCGTAATAAGCTTAATCCATTCAATTACATTTGATTGCTTTGAGATCCAGACAAGCCACCCCCTTATCTAGCCCTGTTAAACCCTCAGTAATACAGCAGTAATTCAGAGATGAAGTTACAAAGTGAAGCAATGTCCTGCTCTCAGTCCTAGCTGTGGACTTTTCCAGCCAGCCCCACTCTGGGCAAGGGAAAGTCTCAGGGACAGTCTCGTGCTGAGATCATTTTGCTGCTATGATTGGAAACTGTGGGTATCTGGCCTAAACTATAAATAACAGCAAAGCTTAAGCATTACTGGGCCAATTCAGCTCTGCATTTCACACCTCAGCAGCAGTGGGCAGGCACATGATTTGCTCTGTGTGAGGGAGAGAGGGACCTTGCAGAAGTTGGAGGTCATGTCAAAACACACGTTCAGATCTGGGGCAGCTGAGTTTGCTGTGTTTGCAAATTTTTCCTCACCCCTTAACTCTCTCCCCTCCCTCCCACTCCCAGCCAGGAACTGAGCTTATGTTCTGCACACGTGTAACCTAACTTAGAAAGATTTTGGGTCGGATGCAGGCTGGTTTGAGTTGGCAGCTTCAAATTGACACTGGTTCCATTCACAGCAAATCTGACTGCTCTTTTTCCCCAGCAACTGACATTTAAATGGAAACGAATTCAGAAGCTTTGCAGCTCTGGAAAAAATTCCTATATTTTGGGGGTGGAAAACGTGTTGATATTCCAGAAGTTGGGTGAGAAGCCCCACTGGGACATATTCAGCAGCACCTGCTAGGGCTCCCTGGTACCAGGTGAGGTTAGCAGAGATGGTACTGGTGCAGGGGCAGTTTGCAGGAAAAATGCTAATGTCTCTTGGAAATGTACACAAGCAAATCCTCCTCTACCACTTCCTTAACCTCAGGGAAAGGTGGAACCTGCAAACTTGAATACCCCAGTTCTCAGTTTGCTTTGTAATGAAATCCTCCCACTTTGGGAAGTGCCTCCACCCCAGATTCCAAACACCAAACAGTTGTGCTTGGGCCTGCTAGGAGACAGGTGGATGCTGCTGCAGACCTGACCTCAGCCTGTGAAGCTTAGGGAAGAGATTTGTTGGAGCAGCATGTGCATAGTCTGGAGGCTCTCCAGCTCCAGGGAGGCTTTGGAAAAGCCCCAGTGCTAGGACTGTGTTTCATAGGCTGAGCTAGGCCGTGTCTCCTTTCTGTCTCCTGGCTTTTGGAAGCTGCTGCCTCACTTCCAAGATGCCAGGGCTGCTGTGTATATTCATGTCTTTCTCTTGCCTCAGCAAAGCTTTGTACTCTGTCTTCTCTTCTTTAAATGCCACCTTTTGGTCCTCTTTGCCAGCGTTCTTTGATTAATGCAGATTCCTTTACTCCAAACTGTGGTTCTGCTTTTACAGCTCCCTGAGATGATGTTCTCCTGGGAAAGTCTAGCACCCTTTAGTGTGAAACTGCTGGGATGTGACTTAGAGTTGGTGATCCTCAACATGTCCCATCTGTAGAAGATTAGTGCCCCCCTAAAATGGCATTTCATAGAATCAGAGAATCACAGAATCACAGAATGGGCTGGGTTGGAAGGGACCTCAGAGATCATCAAGTCCAACCCTTGATCCATTCCCCCTGTGGTTCCCAGCCCATGGCACTCAGTGCCACATCCAGGCTCTTTTGAAAGATCTCCAGGGATGGAGAATCCACTGCTTCCCTGGGCAGCCCATTCCAATGGCTGATCACCCTCTCCGGGAAGAAATTCTTTCTAATATCCAACCTAAACCTCCCCTGGCACAACTTGAGACCATGCCCTCTTGTCTTGCTGAGAGTTGCCTGGGAAAAGAGCCCAACCCCCCCCTGGCTCCAGCCTCCTTTCAGGGAGTTGTAGAGAGTGATGAGGTCTCCCCTGAGCCTCCTCTTCTCCAGGCTGAACACCCCCAGCTCCCTCAGCCTCTCCTCACAGGACTTGTGCTGGATCCCTTCACCAGCCTGCTTGCCCTCCTTTGGACCTGCTCCAGGACCTCAATCTCCTGCCTGAACTGAGGGGCCCAGAACTGGACCCAGGACTCCAGCTGTGGCCTTTCAGAAAGATCTAGCAGTATTGTCTAAAGTGTGATGTCTAAAGTGTGTCTAAACCTTGCATGACTGGAAAGAGGAGGCTGAGGCAGCCTGAGGAGGAAGGGAACTGAGCTCTGATGTGTCCCAGAACAGGGATATGTCTGCTCTCTCTGCAGAGCCCTGAAGCCACCACAGCAGTTTATGAAGTCAAACACAGCAGATGCCAAGCTGGGTTCCAGGGTTGCCAAGGAGTGATGAGCAGCTCCTCTGTCATAGTCTCGCTGGTGCAGAGCCCTGGAACCCCCCTCCTGGTTTCCCCCCAGAGCTGACTCAGTTTGCACAGTGAGCCGTGCTGCTCAGGGCACTTCTCGCACTGTAGTGATTTTGAAAGTAGTTTGGGCTGAGCCTCTGCTAAAACTTGTGGCTTGAAAGCCACTTCAAGGGCTGCTTTGGTCTGACTTCTGCTCTTTAATAAGTATTGGAATCTGTTAGTAAATAAACTGAGTCAATTGTTAGCATTGTTGATGCAGCAGGAAGGTAGGATAGGTTGAAGTAATATTTAAATAGCAATTAAAATGTCTAACTTCATAGCAAGCAAGTAAATATTCCACTAGCTTTTTTTCCTGAAGAGAGGTTGTTTTTTTTTTTAATTGGTAAATATTGAAGTATGAGGACCTGCAGCCAAGTGTAGCCTTTTCTTTATCTTTCTGCCACAAGTGGGATAGCCTACCCCTGTATTTAGGATGTTCAGGATGTATTGTTGATGACACATCATTGGCTCCCAGTTCTTACAGTGTTGGAAAATGGGGAACAATCCTTGTTGCCCAGGAGGTAAATCATATTTCTTTTTCTTCTTCCCAGCTACTTTGACGTGAAATTTGGCGTTTGGTAAAACTAGCATTAGTTTCCATGTTGTAGTTTTGGAAAGAATTGCTTCTTATACTTTTTACTAGAAAGCTGGTGTGTCAGGTGAAGGAAGCAATTTTTCCAGTTCCCAAACAGAGCTGCTTGGTGTAACCACCTCGTTCTTCAGGATTTAAAAATCTGGGTTTGAATTTCCCGCTACCTGCTTATTAAAAAAAAAACAAAACACAAACCTGGATGAACAGAACAAGGTCTCTCTGGCTAACTTCCAGCTGATTTGTCAGCCTTAGGTTGACTTCATATTTTCAGGAACTAATCTGGAAGTGGTGTTGGGGGAGTAGCTCTGCTCTGCTGGAGCAGCTCTCCCCATCAGCAGCTGCTTTATCACCTCAGCTCCAGCTGCTGGAGCCTGGCCAGGGATTTGCACTGTGCCAGGCTTGGAGGCTGTGAGCAGACATGGACTACTTGCTATGTTACCTTTAAAAATGGCTTGGATTGCAGTAATCCTGACCTCAGCTGAAGTCTGCAAGTTACAAAAACTCACAATGGCCTGATTGATTCTTTTAGAATTCCAGCAGTATTGTTAGGAGGAGGTTTGGAATACACATACTGCTGGCCCCAGGAGTGAAAGAGCTGCAGAGTGGTGGGGCTGGGGGAATGCCCCTCCCTCATCTGGGTCTTACCTGGGACCTTTTGGGTGCAGCTCTGCTCCTGCCTCTGACTGCTGCTTTGTCTTACAGGGATAGTGTCTAAACGTGCGAAGGCAAGAAAAGCAGCTGGCACAGATGGTTTGAAAACAGCCAGAAAAGTCAGTGCCCTGGAGGAAACCTCATCAGCTGCTACTCCCCTGACCTCCCCTGTGCCTGGGAGTGCCTGGGGTGGTCTGTGTGCACCTACCTTAATGAAGGATGTGAACCCAGAGGTACTCCAGAGTGGTGTTGCCTGCCTGCCTGGTGAGTACCTGAGCTGGAATGTGTCTGGGAGGTGTGGTTTGTAAGAGAGCAAGGGAGATGAGCCCCAGTTTGCAGCACTGCAGAATGATGCCACTTCCATTTCTTTCACCCCAAGCCTTTTCATGAGCAATGCTTCTTGCATCCTCTAAAGTTTCTGGATGGGAAGGACAGGAAGCAGAACTTCCCTCTCATGAAAGTCATGTTAACTTGCTCCCAGGAGTCTTAGAATGTCAGCCAAGCATTGTATGAGTCAGAAATGCCAAATCCATGGGCTCATACCAGTAGTTCAAAAAGAGAAAAGTGAGGGTGCAGCTAATGATGGGCTGGTGGGCCATGACAGACCTAATTGACACAATAGGATATTGGTTCACTTGGTAGATAATTAAAGGGCAGCAGTACAGAGGATGCTATTTGACAGTGCCCCTGTATAATGAGTTTTGTTCTTGGTAATTAGAAGTTTGGTAGGTCAAATGTAGCTGCCTAGATTATATAACAAATTTTTAGAAAACATTTGATTTCATGACACATAGTGTTGAAAGGAACATCCCAATGAAGTGTCAATGAGCAACACGTGGGATGTATGAGAGCAGAGCCAAACAGCAGGTGACAAAACTAGCTCTCAGGGGAGGACTTCCCAGAATTGTTCTGCCCAGATCAGTTGTTGGTCAGACATTGTTCAGTGTTTGCATCTGATAGGGCAGCAAGCAGCAAATTGCTGCAGAGAAAACCTCTGATGCCCTTGTTATAAAAGGTGAATATTGGAGGTGGTGCAGAGAAGGGTGACAGCCTGATCTTGTAACTGAATTGCATATCTTATGGCAAGAGGCTGGAAGGTTTGTTCTGTAAAATGACTGAGCTGAGAACACCTTTGTGCAGGGAAGGAGGAAAGGGAAGTAGGACTTTTTCAGTCTTCTGGGAAAAGGGGAAATGAGGAACCCAGTGGAGGGCAGAGTTATGGTACATTCAAACATAATTTTGCATTGGGAGGTAAATTGTTAGAACAAATTCCAAAGAAGGATTTCTAATCTTCCCATCTGCTGATCAGTTTGGGCATTTTTATGCTGTGTACAGCAGCCAGAAAATTACAGGGCTCAAGAGAGGGGTCTTTTGGAGAAGCTGATGGTCCATGCTATGGTTGTTTCCTTTTTCAGAGATTCCCATCAGCACATACAAATGTTAAATGAGGCAAATGCATTTGAATATTGGCTGAAGGGATCTGCCATTGAAATCCATTGAAGAAACAAAGTTTGGGCTTGACACCACTGCCAAGGGAGTTTCATTTAAGGAGGAATTATGTTTTCTAAGTAGCAGTATTGGGTTTGACTGACATATCTGTTCCTCTGTGTCTCTTTGGGGTTTCAGTGGGCAATTCTCACCCCTGAGGGAGTGCACTCACCACTCAGTTAAAAGCTTTATGTTAGACATTGGTAATGATGTAATAATTACATTAGAAGGGGTAATTTTTAGAAGGAATGGTGAATATCTCTTATTCACTAATTAATAAACTAGGAACTGATGGAGTTAGGAAGAAATTTTCCTTTCAGGAGAGTTTCATTCCAGCATTTTGCTTTTGAATCACCTGGGTGTGCCACTGTTGGAAACCTCACTCTGGAGGCTGTGACTACTTGTGTGACCTGGTCAGGCAATTCTCAGGTTCCTATATGGAAGTTCAGGGTTTAATCTGTTTCTGGTGGTGCCCAGCCTCCCTGATGGACTAAAGATGTTGCTTCAGAATAAGAAAGCTGTTACTGAGCCATTTTTACAGTAATTGTTTTCTTTTTTTTAATTTTCTGTTGATTCCCTTAGCTTGTGAAACAAGGTATGTTAATAAGCTTTATAAATTTCTCTCCAGCTCTGTGACTGTACAGTGTCCAGAGTATTTCAGGAGTAGTAAAACATCCCAAATCTGATGCAAGATTTTGTCCCTGCTGTTGTCAGGAGAGATTCTGTTGCAGTTCTGGTCCCTGGGAGGGAGAAAGCCCTTTTTCTAAGTGATGCCCATCTGTGCCCATGGCCCTTGCTCAAGTTATGTCCTAGTGACAGGTTGAGATGACACCAGGGGAGTTTTCTGTGCTTGGAGGTGTCCATCTGTACCTGCTTTACCTCTCAGTTCTCATGTCCCTGGGGTGGGGAGAGAGGTGGTCCAGAGCAGTGTCTCCTGGGGTAGCACTGAAGTTCAGAAGAGGCAGAGACAACTTTCTCTAAGCATCTGGTTTCATCTTGTGCTTGGGGTTTAAACACCCCCCCCCACCACCACACACACACACACACACAGGGTTTGTGTGACAGGAAACTGCTTCTTTTCTTGTGAATTACTTTTCCCACAATAGAGGTGTAGTCCCCACTGTTCTCCAACCCCCTGACCTTCCTCCTGAGCCGGCTGGGAGCTGGGTGCTGCTGGGAGGCTGCTGCTTGCCCCAGTCCCCAGGCACTGCCTGCTCCTCAGTGCTGTGTCCTTCCCTTCTCTTCGCAGCTGGAGAGGAGGCTGGAGTAGTGCTCCAAATGTCCCTTTGACGTCCTTCTTTTTTTTTTTTTTTGAGTTTTCCACGCACATTGTAGCTAAAGTTCAAAGCTATCATCGAGTTTTGGGAGCTCTTCAAGCAGGCTCGGGTCTTTGGGAAGTGAAGTTCTTTCCCAGGCTGAGTGAAGCAGAGGGATTTCTCCTCCCTCCGCCCTCCCAGCCTGGCTGTGGTGCCGGGCAGAGCTGCAGGCAGGCAGCAGTGTGCTCTGCAGCCCCCGAGGAGCAGCTCTGCTCTCAGGAGGTGTCTGGTTACCCTCGAAGGCTCAGCCCGCAGTGTCCCTGCCCCCTTCCACTGGGAGCTAGGTGTTGTCTGATAGCAGGAGGAATATTTGTAAGGCAAGTGGAGGTGAGGTTATTGATCTGGAGTTGATGAGATCCTTGCTTTTCTCTCAAGGCTGTGTTATCATTAACCAGCTTCAACGACATTTTGTGAAGAATGTGTTTTGGTAGAAGTCCAAATTTAGCACTGCCATGAGAAGAAGACAAGCAGAGCTCAGCTGCTTTGCTCTGGGGCAGCATTTGTGTGTTGAGAGCCTCCTGCAGACCTCAGGGTGCTCTTGGTCTGGTTCTGAGGAGCCCTCCCTGCCAGTAGGTGATGGAGTGGTCGTGTGAAATGAGGCATACACAGCTGGCACCAGGCTCTGCTGACCTCCTGGGCTGACATCTTTTCCTTGCTGTTTTCACAGGTACCAGAGATAAACTGGGACGTGCAGTGGCCATAATAACAACAAGGAACACTGCCTGGTTAAACCCCCACTGCAACACCACTGAGCTGGTACGCCTCCTCCTGTACCTGCACAGCATCCCAAGGTGGGTGACATTCCTGGCCTGGCTGGGGGGACACTGCTGCAGGGGCTGCTTTGCCTTTCAGTGTGGAATCTGAGATGGTGGGTGGAGCAGGTTGTCTTGATGGGCCTAGGAACCTGGTCCAGACAGTCCCAAAATGGTTCAGGTAGAGATCTCCTGCTCTGGTGAACTGCCTGGTGCTCAGGAAACACTTTGGCCATTCTCTGTGTGCCTTGTGCACATGGTGTGGTAGAATTAGGTGTAGGTGCTGAATGTTTCCCTGCATTGCCATGAACCCAGGCTGCTCTTGCTGTCTTTCATTTGCTCAGCAAATGGATTTGGGAGCTGTGATGGGGCAGGCATTCAGCAGCTCTGTGTTACAGTGTTGGGACACGATAGGAGGGAGGATCTGCAAGGGCTGACAGCAATTTTGGGGACTCTGCAGGCTGGCTGCTGCTGCAGCTACTCTTCCTTTCTCTGTGACAAACATTTCCCCTGACTCATCCTGGACTCAACTGAGGCTTTGTTTCACTTTTAGGTGATTAAAGTGATAAGAAGTAAAGCTCACTCTGCCAATGATTTTTCTGTTTTGTTTGTTTTGAAGCCGTTAAGCCATTTATAAAAGGAGCAGGCTTAACCCAGGCTTTGTTTCTGGTGCTTCTCCCTTCAAATCTGATTCTGGGCAAGATAGATGTTGGGTCTGGATACTGCTAAGCAGTGTGACTACAGCCAAGCTTGTCCCTGAACACAGTTAGGAAGGACTCGTGTTCCTGTGTGGTTGATAAGGGGGCTTTCAGCAGCTCTGCAATCAGTGAGATGTGTCCTAGGAATTGGAGAAATGGGGAGTTCAGGTGGAAATAGCAAAGGGAAAAACTGAGCAATCCAGATGGTGGTTTCTCTGTCTGTATTTTGGTTAGGAGAAGGTGGCCAGGTAGTTCCCTGTCCTTACAGAGCCAGAATATACTGGGTTTTTTCACCCTGCCATGACTATGGGTTGTTTCCATACTTTTATTTTTCCCTGGTGACAAACAATGATCTCTCTTTCTCTGTCCTTGCAGATCAGAATGTCAGGCTCTGGGTCTGACAGTCCTCGTGGATGCTCGTCGCTGCTCACCTGTTCCTGCTCTCTTCAAAGCATTCAGCATCTTGCAGGTGAGCCTGGAGCTTGGGCAGAGGAGCAGGAGGTGGATTCCCATCCTGGCTGCATGTTGCATCTCCAACTGTAGCTTAGGTCTCCATCTGGCTTTCAGTTGGCTTTGGCAGGTGGAGTTATGCACCCAGCCCTGTTGTAGGAGGATGACCTGAACTAGCTGGTCTGCAGACAAAGCAAAAAAACCCAAAGCAAGTCTGAGTAAGAGGAGAACACCCCTCCCACCCTTCCCCACCCCTCCAAATTTGGTTCCATCTCAGTGCTGAAAACAGCCCATAGCCAAGTCCAAACGCTGCCATGAATTACTGTGCTTGGTCATGTTGCCCCCTGCACTGAGGTGATCTGGGAAATCCTCAGGGATTTTTGCCCACCACGGAGAAGGCAGGAAGAGAGGCCTCCACTTGCTGGGAAGGGAAGGGTCATGCCAGGTGGAAAAGGACATGCAGCTGTTGGTGAATGATTGGAATTGGATATGCTGTAACCCTATATTGCTCCAGGTCAAAGGCTTTCCTATCAGTCACTTGCAGAGCAAGTGTGTTGTGTTGCCCCCACTCCCACAAGGAAGCTCTCTGCTGCTGTTAGGAAGCCCAGAAGCTGCTGGGTTGGAGCTGTGACTAATCTTTTTTGAGCAGGTGTTCCTTTTAAATCAGAGCTTAGGTCTCTTAGGACTCCCAACTCCACCAACTGGAACAGGGCAATGCTTTAATCAGACTGATGTCTGAGTGCTTTCTGTGCTTCAGAGCCACATCTGAGTGTTGAGGCTGAGTCAGAGGTCTGTCCTCCTGCTCCTTGGGCTGGGTGGAGCTCTGAGCTCCATTGCTGTGCTCATTTTCTGTGGAGAAGGAGTAATCTGGTGCCCTCCTCTATTCTGCAGAGGTAGCAAGCAAATTCTCTTTTATGCTGTGCCCATGTGGCAGTGGGCTTGCTAAAGATGTTGAGCATTTGTTGGCCCACAGTTGCCTGTTTGTGTCTTAATGGGATGGTTTGGAAATCAGCAACACGTTGAGACAGTGTGGTTTTTGGGTCTCCAGCCTCATACAAGTGTGGCAGGAATAAAACTGCTCTCATTTAAGTTTCCTACCCTCTGGAAAGAGGAGGGGGGAAGCTTCTTGCAGTGCCTCTGGAATATCCTGCTGTGATGGCTGTTTGGCTCTGAGCACCTCATTACTGGGGTGGTGCAACAGTTAGTTAACAGGGATTAATGTGCTGCAGGCCATTTCTGGAGCTGAGCATGTGCTTCAGGTAAGACTGACTGACAGGAGCTGGTGACTGCTTGTGGTTTTACCCTGACTCTTCTGCAGACTCCATGAACAAGACCTGCTCTGCTCACTCATCACCTGGCTCTGGCACAGGAATAACTCCCTGGCTCCTCTGAGCCTTGTTGGAGATCACAGTGTTTACCTCTGCCACCACAGCAGTGCTCTCATCTGCTCTGAGACAAACAGGAACACAGAAAACTGACTGTAGCTGCAGCAGGGCAAGCCAGGCTCTCTGGAGCACAGGCAGGGTTTGCTGGCCAGGGGATACAGAGGCCCAGTCTGGGTGTTGTGCCTCTGAGGTCACAAAGCATCATATCAAAAACTTGTGTGCAAATCTTTCTGCTCAAGGGGTCTGTTTACGTGTCCTGTCACTGCAAAGTACAGAGAGGATCTTGGTCTGATGTTAAAGATTGGGGACCTCCTACTGCTCCATTAGAAGTGGTTACTTTGGGTTTGGATGTGGTATTTGGGGACCATCCCATCTCCACAGATGTTCCTGGCAGCCTCTGCTTCAGGCTGTGCCAGGGTGGCCATGGGCTTCCATTTGGATCAGGAAGTCAGAATAATGTTTGCAGCCTCTGCCTCAGAAAGATGGAAGAAGGTATTTCCAGTCTCTTAGAGAAAAAAAACCCCAAAACCTGACAAGAAAAAAATCCCAACAAAAACCCCCAAAACAAAGCAACAAAAAGAAGATTAAAAGGCAGGGTAGGTACTCTGGTGTTTTAGGAGCTCCTGTGGATGCTCCTCTGTTCTACACTGTGCACGTTGTGCCTAGTTTGGGAGGTGAGAAGTTCACTTACATGTGGGGAACTGTTTCTTGGCTGCCTGGCTGGTGTTAGTGCAGTGGTGTTTTGGGAGCAGGGGGGTCACAGGGGTGGCTCCTGTCAGAACCTGCTGGAAGATCCCACAGTTCCAACTATGGCCAAGGCTGAGCAGATATGGGAAGCTGAATGCACCTCTGTGAGTGATGTATTCAAGAAAGGGAAAATGAAACTGCAAAAGATATTAAAAAAAAAAAAAAAAAAAAAAAAAAAAAAAAAAGACCTGCAGAAGAGAGGAGGAGGTGAGAGCAGTGCCAGACCACAGACACCAAATCTCAGTGAGGAAGGAAGGGGAAAGGTGCCCAAGCAGAGATTTCCCTGCAGCCTGGGATGAGATGGCAGCTGTGCCCCTGCAGCCATGGAGGAGCAGGGTGCAGCAGTCCCTGAAGGACCACAGGGGGGTAAATGTGGATTTGTAGCCCCTGAAGGACCCCGTGGCAGGGGAGGTTCCTAAAGCAGCTGTAACTCTGTGGGCAGGCTGTGCTGGAAGGGTCTGTTCTGGAGGGACTGCACTTCCTGGGGGGGACTCAGGTTGAAGGGGTACATGAAGGACTCTTTCCCGTGACAGGGACCCTGTGCTGGAGTAGGGGAAGGCTGTGAGGAGTCCTCCCCCTGAGGAGGAAGCAGTGGCAGAAACACCATAGGGGGAACTGACCCTAATCTCCCACTGCTGGGAGCTCCCAAAGTGGGAGCAAGTTGGACCCTGGGAGATGGAAGGGAGGGGGGAAATACTAAGATCTGGTTGTGCTTTCTCTTTCTCCTGATAGGTGAAATTACTATTTTTTTTCTTCCCAAATTGAGTCTGTCTCTTTTTGGCCATTATCAAACCTCCCTGTCCTTGTCTTGGTTAATGAGCCTTCAGGTGGATTTCCTCCTGGGGGGTGAGTGAGAGGAGGCCTGGGCCTAAACTGTGACACTGCCAGATAGCTGGGTTTGTTAGCAGAGGTGGTAAGGGATTGAGCAGACAGCAGGAAAGCATCCAACTGCCTCCTGAGGCTCTCCTGTGAACTGTTCTAGTCCATTTGGATTGCTCTGTCAGTGCTGGAGGAGCCTGCCTCTTCAGCTGTTTAAAAAAAAATCTGGTGAAAAAGACTGGATTTCTTTGGAAATGTCACTTCTTGGATTGGGAAATCCTGAACTTTTCTCCTGAGTTTTGTTGGTGAATGCTTTTTCCACAGTCTCTATTTTCATCAGTAACAAACAAGTGAGTGTTGTGGTGGTTGGTGTAACCTCCTGTTACACCATCACTACCTTTATCCCTCACTCAGATTGCACATCTTGTGGCTGTTGGAGTAGAAAAGAGATTGTGAAAGAATAACTTTATTTAGTACCATGATCTGTCATGAAGCTGTGAATAGTCTTCATCCTTCAGTGCTTTCTGGCAAACAAATACAGAGCTGCTAAAATAGCTGTAATGCCTCCCTGTCCTCTCTTCAGATGAGCTTCAGTGTTTACCTAATAGAGCCTAATTATGCAGTAAATTCTTTTTTGGCCTTTTGATCAATGTTCCAATAAGAATGCAAGTGTGAATAATTTGCTTTGGAGAAAGGGATTTGAGAAGACTGAGAAACCTCTCAGTCTTTTGGAAGGTGTTTTAGTTGGGATTTTCTTCCTGCCAGTTGAAAAGGCTCCCGTTTTAGAACCAAATTAGAGAAAGGTATTTTCCTCTCTTCTGGAATCTGTGCTGGTTCTTTCACTTGCAGAATTTGGTGTCCTTGTGTTTGCTTTGTCCATTAATTGCTGGTTCCCTTGATGCCATGGCCTCCTGGTATGCAGGGTCCTTGCTTGCAGCTTGAGCAGTACCAGGCTGGATTTACTGCTTGACAGTTTCCAAGATCTTTGCAGAGGCAAAGACCATCTAAGAGACATCTAAATGGGATGACTCTTAGTTGTGTGGGACTACAGCTCAAATGGCTTTTCTCTTTGCTCCTTGATTCTGGTCCAGGAATCATGGATTAAGTATCCCTGTCTCCATGGTCTGGATCTTTCTGCTGTGTTTCTCTCTTCCTGCTGGCATTCTCTGTGTGTGTTTCTCACTTCCCTGTAGAGGAATTCTATAACCGGGGGAGACCTGCTCCTGGATCCCAGAGTTTGAACTACAGCTGCCAGATGTCCCTTGTGTTTGGAATTTCTGTTGGTTTAACAGTAGCAGCAGGATGCAAGTCCTTACTTGTGAGTTGGCAGTGAAGTCAGGATGACATTTTTGGCACTGGGGGTGGAGGCTGGTAAAACTTCCTTTTAATTAGGAGAAGTGATCAGGGAAATCATCAAGAAAAAAACTTGGACACTCTATATGGTTCTTCCCCTGCCCCTGCACATTTTCCTGTGCAGAGGGTTGAGAGTTTTTCAGGATAGCAAACCCTTGACCTTTTTCATTGCTTCCTGACATACTGCAGCAAACTGCCTTAAGGACATGGCCTTGGTGCTCCACAGAGTGGCCTTCCCTCTACCTGGTGACTGTCTTCCAGGCTTCATGAATACCTTTGAAGGATAAACTGCAGTCTCCTGTGCAGATCTGATATATTATGTTCTCCTTCTCATCTCAGGCAGGTTGGTAATGGATCTGTGCTCTCTTGTAGGAGATGGATCCTCATTGTATTCATGGAGTACTGCTCCTCATGGAAAGAGACTTGACTTTTCGGATGGAGAAGCCACCAGCTGGACAGGTAATGGAACCATTCATCCCGGGTGTGCTGGGGAGCTCTTGATACCGTTTGTTTAACTCTGTAGGTTTGGTCCCACATGAAATCTCTGTAGCTGTTCCATGTGTTTTATGGTTGTGGTTTCTTACAGGTGTGGTATTTACAGGGCTGTAAAGTTTCTGTGAGCTCTGTCACACTGTTTATTGCTAACTCCGTCAGTGACATTTGTGCCATGATTGGCAGACTGCTGGGCCCCTCAAGACACGGGGTTTTTTGGGAACATGGACAGCTGTGCAGAGGAGCCCAGCACAATTAACAGTAATTGAGATGCTTTTAACATCTTCTCAATAAGAAGAGAAATCCTTGGTCAGGAAAAGATCACATTAGGCTGAATACTGAACTCTGTCCTGTGAAGGCTCTTGTAGCTTTCCTGAAGTTTTTGTATATCTCATGTTTCCTCTCTCCATAGCTGCTGCTGTCAGTGGCTGAGAGGCTTTTGCAGGAGGGGGAAGAGATGTGTATGTGTGTGAGGTTCCCTTTGCAGCCCAAATGTCTGGGAAGACTAAAAGGAGGTGCTAGTGGAGGAGGGAAGATGATCACAGCATCAGTCAACAGCCCCCACTGGAAGTAAAGCTGCCTTGGTGTTCCACAGCTGTGTAAGGAACCTGAGCAGGTTCTCCACCACTCTTTGTGATGAGTGAACAGAGCATCAGGATGCATCCCAGTCATTTTCCTCTGCTCTGAGACTGTTACAAGCTACAAGAGTGACTGAAATTTTGTGCCTGCTGAAACTCTGTAGATGTTAGAGTGAGCTAGAACCTCACTTTGGACTCCTGTGAATGAAAGCAATGTGAACAGCATCAGGTTTAAAGAGCAAACGCCATGAGTCCATTTCCACCTTGCCCCCACGGGGAAGAATTTGAAGTGAGAAAGGGGGCTGCAGGTGTGTGCATGGAGAGAGAGCTACAGGAGACACGGAACACCCTGAGCAAACCCAAAGTGTGTAGGAGGGAGCAGAGCGATGGCTCACAAGCATGCAGGAGGAATTGGAACCTCCTTGCTATTTTGTAAGGAGGTGGAAACTTCACATATGGGGGTGTGTGTATGGGGGGGCTAGATGTCTGCACCTGAGTTCCTGATGTCTGGGCTGGCTTCCAGCTACCTACAGGAGCACTTGTCTGTTCCCTGAGTGTAAAAATTCTGAGGCCCTACAGACTCACAGAATGCAAGTTACCCATGTCAGGATCCAGGAAACACTTGGAGCAAATAGCTGCTGCCATCACTGAAGAGCTGAGAGTAGGGCAGAGGCTTGGCTGTTTTTCCAGGAGGTGAGATGGGGAAGCTGGGGCTGGATTTAACCTCTGGGGCTCTCCAAAGAAATGCAAATCCCAGCATGAGGTAGGAAGGTGTGAGGGAGTTGCTGTGTTTACACCAGGAGGTGCTGACTCTGGAGAAGGCTGGCTGCTGCCAGGCTTCCATCACAGATGTTCTGCTTCATGGGACAGCATGTTGTGGCCTGCAGCCCCTCAAGGTTCACTCACTAAGCTGTACAGCAAGCTGCTCTAAGAGGTTTTTTTTCCTTTACACTGTAGCTACACATCAGATACACACTGTGTGCTGAGGTTCTGGGTGAGAGAGATGAAGAAATAAAGGATGTTGCCTTCTGTTAACCTTCCTCTCTTCCTCCAATGCTCAGATTCTAATGCAAATGTGCTTTTATTTCTTCTGTTCCTGTGCAGTTTGAGCTTCTCACATCCATGAAATCCCTCCATAAGCACATAGACAGCTCCCAGCTGCCTCTGGAACTGGATGGGACCTTCCCTTATTGCCACCGGGACTGGTTAAGCTTCCGCATGGTGAGTGGGATGTTGTGTGCTCTTTGGGATCTGGGGAAGGAGTGTCATGGTAACAGGGCTGAGGCAAGAGGAGCTTGTCAACAGCTGAACCTACAGGCATTAAAGCACAGTGGTTTCTGTCATAGCTGTCTACACAAACGAAGCTGTTACCAAGGGAATGCTAATGCTGTCTTCATAAAATGGATGCACACTGCGACCCGTTAGCATGGCTGCATCAACTGAAATCTGTGGTTCCAGCTCCTCTGCTTGAATTGCATTCATTCACATTTGATCCTGTTTTGAAGAGAAAGAACCAGAATCCTGGTTTGTTGTGACAGAGGCACTTCACTCTCAAGCTTAAGGGCAAGACACATCTTGTACTAATCTCAGGAGAAGGTGTTAGATCATGTTCCCCTTGAACTAACAATCAGGTACTTGAGCACAACAGAAGTAGTTTGATCCTCTTGGTTTTGGAGCAGGTTCCCCAGAGCAGCCTAAGAGCTCCTTAGTAAAATCTGCAGTTGTAGCAGGAGTGAAACTTGGAAGTTCAGGTACTTCTAGGAACATTGTTCCTCCTTTAGATATAATTCATTTACTTACCAAAGTTGTCATCAAATCTGAACTCCTTAGAAAGTCTCTAAACTAAAAATACAGAGAAGGTTCAGCCCAGGGGAGCATTGTATTCCTCTTTTGAGAGCTGGCACCTGGTGTAAGAAAGCAAAGGAACGTGCAGGCTGTGTCTGGAGGTAACAGTAGGAGGCAGTACCAGCACCAGGTTCCTTCTCCCTGGGGTTCGGCTGCTCTGAGGATGCCGCCGTACCGCGGTTCTCTTTGATCTTTGCATTTTCCTCCGGGAAGAGTCTCGGATCAGGAGATCTGCAGTGTGGATCTTGCTCAGGTGTGGACTAGGGCAAGCCCAAGGTGCAGGGAGGCTGAGCAAGCATAGGAAATGTTAGAGCCTCAGGGGTAGAGGGGCTCAAACTGCATCCTCCAGACACCCTCTGAGGAAGTGGCCCTGGCACAGAGTGCTGCAGCCACCCATGCAGCAGGGACTGAGCTGCAGCAGGGCTGCAGGTGCTGCTGGCTGTGCAGAAGGATGTGCATGCTCCCAGAAGGCTGCAAAAGCAGCACCTCTGGCACCAGTACCCAGCTCTGGGTATACTGGTGCTGTGAAGGGAATGTAGCCCCCTATGGAATCTCTAAAGCTGTACTGAGACATGACTTGGCATGCTGAGACAGTCCCAGCTCTGGAAGCCTACACACACACTGGCTGCCTTCACCTTGGGCTTCATTTGCTCACCCTGGGGGATGACAGAGCCATCACCTCTGCTCCCAAAATATTCAGTGGTCTTTTGGCTGTGATCAGCAGCTGAAGCAGGTGAAGGTATTGTTGGTGACACCACAGTGATGCTGGTGGCAAATGTCAGCACTTGGGCTCAGCACTTGTCAGATGTTAGCTTATTTTTTCTGCCTTACTTCAGAATCTGTTTTTTGAACTTGCAACTAAAAGTACTGGTATGAACCTGCACTGGTGCAGCAGGATACAGAAACCTGATCTTGCTGTCTGGGATTGAATTTGAGGTTTATTTGGCAGAGAAGCTTTGCAAGAAGTTATGGATTAGTTTTCTAAACAGAGCTGAGAAAAGTCTGAGAGCTGAGGTGCTCTGTCCATGCAGAAGATAGTTCTGGAAGGAAGGAGAATGACACCAGACCCCTTTTTGTGTCTTACATCTCAACATGCAAAATGCTACCAGAGGGAGCCCGTGCAAGAACCAGTCTGTATGGGTTGTGTGTTTATTCAGGATTTGACCCATTATTTATTCAGATAATGACCCATGCGCTCAGCCCCTTCAGGTCTGCAGCATTTATTTCCCCTGTCTGTGACCACACCTGCATCCTGCTCATCTGTCCCTGCTGGGGCTGCCCCAGCACACCAGGGAGGAGGGAATACAATTTGGGAAAGATTCAAACAGCTGCTTTTTTGTTTTATTTTGAGTGCTCTTGTTTTGGAAGAGCTGTTTCTCTCTTCTCTGATTTCAGTGGCTAGAGGCTGGAACCTGAGACTGTTCAGCCTTGATATCATTGACTTTTCAGAAAAGTACTGTCTGGTGAACCCTGGGAAATGTCTGGGGGGGTTGTTTTTTGTTATTCCTTCCTTTCCATGAAGAGAGGAGATACTTCAGATTTGTCAGTAGTTTCGGGTGCTTAATTGTGGAAGCTTTCCAGTTTCCTAATCTTTAGTTTACACTACTTTTAATATAAACAGAAAGTACTTGAAGTAGAGAAATTCAAAGTTGTTGTTCTGTGTTTTGTTCCTCCAAAATTCACGTGTAGTGATTCATCTTCATGGGAAGTTACAAGGAATGGCAATAGCAGAAGAATGTGGGACACAAGTGCATGTTTTTGTTTTTTTTTCACTAAAGTGTGGCCCATAGAGCTGTCAGTACTGGGGTTTAAGATCTACACAGAGGCCTGTGCAGGGAGTGATGCATCTGAAGCCTCTGGTGCAATTTAACTCTTGGGTTAATGTGTTTTATCCTCTCAGTTTCTGTACTTTCAACTTTCTGCAAGCTTTCCTGTAAGCCATGAGACAGTGATCAGCCTTGGTCCTTTCTTCTTGTAGAAGCTGGAGCACTTTCTGCAAGGATGCCAAGGTGCTTGTGCCCTCCTCTGGGGAACCATTCATAAACTGGAATCTGGAAAACTGCCAGAAAGAGCTGAGGTAAGAGTGTCCCTGGCAGAGCTGGGCTGGGACAGAATTGTTGGGAGAGCTGTAGTAGTAGGGTGTTCTGAGAGCTGTGTGTCACTGTGGAGCTGTCAGGACAGCAGGACTAGAAGGAACAAATCCAAAGGAAGAGATTGAAGGCTCCAGGGGGTGTAGAAGCTGCCTCTCTGATCCCTCAGCATCACCCAGGGTATCTCTGCAGCTGGGCTTGTTGCTGCTGGCTGCTGGAGTGTGTTCTGAGCAGCTCCACAGCTCTGCAGCTGGTGCTGCCTCTTGTGGCTCTGAGGAGCTGCCTCAGGCTCTGGTGACAAGGTAGGTGACAGCACAGGGGGTGTTGGGGAGGCCAAGGCTGTGCTGCAGCTGCAGCTTCACCACCTCCAGAACTGAACTTTGGAAGTGGGAAGAGGAGAAGGGGTACACAGGCTGAGGCAGTGTTGTTACAGACAGGTTTGATCCCCAGCTCTTGAGAAGGTGTTGGATCCCTGAGAGAGCAGGGAATCCCTGCTGGCACTGACTGAGCATCCCAGCAGTAAAATGTGGGAAGGTGCAATGGTGGCAGCTCTGGGCCTTCCTGCACACATGGATAGATCCAGAAACCCTTCACGTGCATCTTGGCCCATGGCTTGGAGCCAGGCCAGTCCCTGGGAACAGGAGCTTGCTGTGGGTGGAAGGTGAAGCTGGAAAGCCCATTCTTCCTGTGCCCAGCAAATGAAGTATGAACAGTGATAGGAGCTGGGTTTCTGTTTTACCTGGTGGGAAAACTCTCGAGAACACAAGAGCTGTTTAACACTTTGGGCTTGGCAGGCCTGAGGGCAACAGCTGTGGGAACCAACCTCCCTCTTTCCTAGGGTGGGCCACGGTGAGATGTTGGTTGGTTGGTGTGTGTGTTTTGGGTTGGGCACTGGTTTTTGCCTGTAGGTTGCAGTAACTGCTCATCTGGCTCCTGCCCTCTCTCCAGGAGGCAGCTGTGCTGCTGAGGAGCTGCAGGCAGCTGATGGCGAATGTTCTGGAAGACACACAGCTGGTCAGGATGCAGCTGGAGGGTGGAGCACTCCTGGCCAGACTGAGGAAGGAGGAATCTTGTGTCACCCTCACCCAGGACTACAGGTAAGCCCCAAGAGGAGGAGATGGAGATGAGCAAAGGCAGCCCCTGGGTGTCTCTGCAAGAGGACTTTGGTTTTAAGCAGGAAAGGTGAAAAAGTTAACAAATTTTACTCTTTATTTTGACTTGTTCTTCCCCAGACCAAAAAGTGATCTGGGTGGATTCACTTCGATGGTTAAAGTTCTTTTTCCAATCCAAATCAGACTCATCTTCTGTAGTGAAGAGAGAGATGGGTATTTTGTGCCCCTCAGAATGACAGATCTTCATTGGTGGTGCCAGTGATGAATGTTTAGATCCAAGGCATTGTCACTGTGTGATTTACCAAGGCACTCCTTGAACCAGGGGATTTCCAAGAACCTTAACTGCCAGGAATGCTTTCTGGCTGGGGCAAGCTCTGATCTGGCACGCTGGTACAGTTTGCACAAACAAACATTCACTGCCCCTTTGCAGAATTGGTATGAGCAGAGGGGCCTGAGAGAAACCAGCCCTTGAAATCCCCAGGGAGTTGCACAACTCATGTTTGTACTCTCAGAGCACCCTACCAGTGTCTGAAGGCCTCTCTGCTGTGTGCTGGGCAAACAGCAAGGTAGCAGGACAGGCCTTGACACCCCCAGCCTGAACAGGAACCCCCAACCCCCAGGAACTCTGAGCCTGAGTGTCAGGGAAATGCTGGGATGTGGGTGCAGAGGTGTCAGGGTGGTGAGGGAGAGTTCTGTGCCTCTGCAGCCTGGCTCTGGGGGACCTCTCAGTTACCATCTTGGGAGGGACCAGAGACAGCAGAATGAGGCATCTCACCCAAAGAAAAAGAAAGAAAGAGCAACATTTGTCTTTGAAAATTCAGCAAGAGGATGACAGTGCAAGTTGCTTCCTGACTCTGGGGGCCAGCATTTGGGTGCTGAGTGAGAGGGGTGTGTGGGGACAGCTGTGTCACTGTGACTCCTCTCTGCAGCTCTGGCAGGCTGTGGGAACACACTCATGCTGAGCTCCTCTTGGTGCAGTTTGGGTAGAATGGGTACAGGACTGCCTTCTCATTCTGACATGATGCAAGAAGCCCAGATAATAAGAACTGTTGTTTTGGAGGGGTTTATGTATTTATTTGTTTTAAGGAACACATAGCAACTTCAGAGTCCCAGGAGAAGGGGGAGAACATGTCTGCTTTTTATGTTTTGTTTTGGTTTTAAGCTAAGCCATGTGGTCTTGTGCAGGGAAAAGATCAGTTTTGAAATCTGATCTGACAGAGCCCCTCGGGGTAATAGCTACTGCTTTGCTTCCCTTAGCAAGGGCAGGGGCAGGGGATACACACACAATTCTTTGATAGCACAGTGTTTGAGTGCATGCCCAGGCTCTGTAGCATCTTCTCTGTTTAATTCAGGTTGTTCTTACTGCCTCCCAGTATAAATGGACAGTGGGTCAGATACATGAGGCTCTATTCATCCTGAGGATAAATGAATATAATGGGGGAAAATTAGTCCTCTTGGAGCCCCTGGAGCAGTTGCAGAAACTAAAACCCATGCAGTGTTTTACTTGAGGAGATGCCTGCTTGTCCTGTAGCTCTGGGCAGAGGACTAAAGTTGCCCATTCTTCCCCATTCCAGAATCCTTTTCAAAGGGGGGGGGGGGGGGGGAAACTCTATCACTAGGCCAGAAGCTCTGTTGGGTTTAGGTCCTCCATGGCAGTGCACTTGATCCTTCTTTCCAAACTGGAGTGTAGATATTAAAGGTTCTGAGCTCTTTTAACTCTGGAAAGGTTCCTGTGGTTTTGATTTTTCAAAGGCTTCTTTAACAGAGAGGATCAAAGAAAGGCAGGGACAAAAAATTGTTGTTGGCCTACAGAGCTAAGGTGGTGTGGCTGTTGATGTCTGTGGGCCCAGTACTTGATTTTTTTTCTGACTGGTGACAGGTGTGAAGGCAGAACAGGAGGTTGTGTCCATGCAGTCAGCAGGACCTATGGTGTTGTTTTGCTGAACTTGGAATTGTAAAATCTTGAACAGTGCTTAACAATCTTTAATTCCATGCCCACTGAACCAATATTTGAAATCAAATTATCTACAAAAACAAGTTAAGTGACTTTATCCTTCTGAGCCACCTTTTGGCTCTTGTGTTAATCACGTGTCCCCTTGTTTTGGTTTTTTCTTCTGTCCTGTGCAAAATCCTGATCAAGCAGAAAGCTGGGGGAGGGCTTTTGACACAGGGGTATAGTGAGAAGACAAGGGGCAATGGTTTCAAACTTGAAGAGGGGAGATTTAGGTTGGACGTTAGGAAGAAATTCTTTAATTTGAGGGTGCTGAGACACTGGCACAGGATGCCCATGGAAATTGTGGCTGCCCCATCTCTGGAAGTGTTCAAATCCAGGTTGGATGGGGCTTGGAGCAACCTGGGCTGGTGGGAGGTGTCCCTGCCCATGCAGGGGGTTGGGACTGGAGGAGCTTTAGGGTCCCTTCCAACCCAAACCTTTCTGGGATTCTGTGATCATGGCTGCCAAGACTTACCAGTCAGAAGTTGTGAGGCTAGCTGTCAAACTGTGCAAAAATTGCACATAAACGGGGGCAAAAATTGTAAGAAAAGTTTTCTTGACTCCCAGCTCCAGCTAGCTAAAATATGCCAACCACAGGAACAGGACTAAAAGTAAAAAAAAAAAAAAAAAAAAAAAAGCTATTTTTCTTAAGAGGCACAGAGAAGACAAGCCCAGCTGCTCCATCACCATGGGGTTAAAGAAGCCAGAGGCTGACTTGCTGCTTTCCCAGGGCATGCATTTTGCCACCCTAACAGCTGACTTTCTTGCTAGTTTGTGACTTCATGTGGCAAAAAGAACAGCAGGAGGTGGTAGGGACACAGGGAGGGACAAACCCATCTGAAAGTGCCTGGCTGCAGGTCAGTGACAGTGTGCTGAACAGACAGGCAAGCAGCCTGGTGCTCTGTAGTCAGATCTTATCTGCCACATGCCTTTCAGGAGCACACAGCAAACAAGCCTGGCTTCAGTCTTTCCTTGGTAATGAAACTCTTCCCTTGGGATTGGTTTGGGCATGTTTCCCTACAGAGCAGAGTTGCCCTTGGAATGTCTGGTGACAGGAGCAGTGGGATGTCATTGCTGCTGAGGGTTTGCTGAGACGGTGACCCAGCTCCTTTCCTGCAGCAGTTGAACTCATACCCATCAAAGATCCACATCTTTCCTGTGGGAGGGATGGTCCTGCCCATCCCTCTCTCTGACTGATGCTTTAAGAGCCTCCTGGATGGCCCTGTCCTGAGGGATGCACCAGCACCACAGCAGTGGCTTTAGGTGGTAACTTTACTCATTCTCTGTCCCAGTGGGAGCTGAACAAAAGTCCCCATAATTCCTTCTCCCTGGGGTCCCTTTGTAAAAGATAGCCTGACCCAGGCAGCCATTTATTGACCAAGGGAAAGAAAGACTTCTCCAAGCAGTCTTCCTGGGAAGAGCCTTTCCCATTGTAGAGCTTTGTTGCCAGAGCACACATCCTGCAGGCAGCCCATCCCAGGGAGCTAAGGGCAACGTGGGGGGCTCAGCTGGTCCCACTCTGCTCTCCATCCCTGGGAAGACTCGGCTGAAGCTGGCCCAGAGCTGGTGTGGGTGTGGTACTGATGGGCCAGGAGCTTTGTGGCACCTCTTGAGGTGCTGTAATGACAGCTTCACCACGGGCTGGCCACCTAAAGGGGCAGCTGGCCTGCTGAGTAATAATAATATAATAACAATAACAATAATAATAATAATAAAGGGCAATGAGCCTTTATTCCTTCTTGGTAGAGCTGGCTGGGTTTGAAGCCAGCACCTTTGCTGTCATGCCATCTGCTGCTCTGAAGGCCCAGGGCTTCTCCAGGTCTGTTTCCTGAGAGCTGCCAGGTTTTGCAGTCCCAGTCTTCCAGGGGATGGGAAGGTGGAGCTCTTTGTGTTCCTGTGGGGTAGTGCAGACACATGGCATGGAGACAGACATCACTGCAATGTTACTAATACTGATTTTATTTTTTTCCCCCTACCTTTGGACAGGAAATCATTCATAAACTCAGTATTTTTCATAAATTAGGTCAGGATGATATCTTTTGGCTTCTGTGTATCTCTTGTATTGATCAGCCAATCTGTAGCTTGCAGGCAGCTCAGGGAAGGGCATTGTGGAAGGTGGACAAATGCTTATTTTGTGGTGGATTTCAAAGACTTCTCTGGTACTTCCAGCATAGGCCTGGAAGATCTGCCAGGAGCAGTGGGAGCTCTTACAAAGTGAGGTGGTTGCCTGGGGCTGGGCAGCAGGCAGAGAGACTTTTAACCTGGTCTCTATCCAGACATTTCCCACTGCTCTGCTTGCTACTGCTGCTCTTCCAGCAGAGCCAAGGAGTGGGAACATGTGCAGAGATGTGGTGTCCAAGGGTGCCTTTTGTCCTCTAGGGATGCTGGGAGTCAGAAGTGGGGTAAAGAAGATAGAAACAGTTTATATTCACAGAAAGATGCTTTACACTGATAGAACCAGAGCATGAGCCTGCACTCCTGGCATGGCATGGGAGCAGGACTGGGCTGTGCATTGCCACAAAACTCAGGGTGAGAGCTGGAGGAGAAAAACCTCAGGTGGTGAAGGCATCACCAGGTTGTGTTCTGGGCTGTGTGCAACATGGAACCAGAAAAAGCATAATCTCTTCCCCCAAGCTCTTCATCTGAAAGGAATTTGTTCTTGTGAGCTGTGAATAAGCAGCTTATAAATAGATGGAGGAGTGAATTCTCCTTTTGTTTGCAGCAGGCAGTGTAGTCAGGCTCTGAACTTCCAGGGTGGAGTGACTAGAGCCAAGAGCTGGTTTTGTGAGCTGGCTATTTTTAGTGTGGTTTGGTGATCTGGTTGGAAGCCCTGGGTGGGGACCTGAACTGAGCAGAGGTACTGAGCAGTGGGGGGACTTCCTGAGCAGCAGCTCCACCATCCCTGGGACTGAACTGGAGTGAGGATCAGCTCCTGGCTGACACTTGTGCCTGGCTTCCACCTCCAGCACTGGGGCACTGGGGCTGGGTGAAATTGGGGCCCATGGATACTTGGACCTCTGCTGGTGATGCAGCATGGGAATACAGCTGTGTGGGGTTCTGGGAGCTCCTGTTTGTGGGTCTTCAGCAAAACTCCCACTTGCAGCAACTCCTGGAATGTTCCTAGGCAGGCATGTGCCACTCTGCAAAGTGGGTGAGCTTTTTTTATACGAGCTCTTTTTGGCAAAAGTAAACTTGGGGAATGCAGAAGCTCTGCCAGGGGTCTGCATGAGCACCATCTGAAGCTCTGAGGTGTAGGCAGAGCCTAAGCTGATGATCCCAAACATGGGACAAGTTGGGGGCAAGAGTAGAGGGGGAGACAAGTGTCTGGTGTGTAAATCTTAGTCTGGGGAGACTGGGATGGGTGACATTCTTGGTGTGGAAGGTAGAAACTGGTTTGAGAGGAGCAGGATAGAAAACCACCACCAGCACCTGCCAGCTTTTTATTGTGGCAGCTCTAATGGGGAGCAGAGCATGTGGGCTGCCTGCTGCTGTGTGCTGGGGGCCAGGGCCAGGCAGCCCACGTGGGGAAAGCCTTCCTGGAGGTATTACAGCCTGCTGCCACCCCCTCTCTGTTTTAGGGATGTGTTGGTTTCTGTCTGTGCTGCAGCCAGTTTGGTGGTGGCTGCTCTGTGCTTGCATGTTTCAGAAGATGGCAGTGCCTCTGTCCCTTTCATAGATGCCATTTTCCTGGTTTGCTTAACTTGTTCATTTTCCTCTCTGGGAGCTTTGGGCCCCTCTCATGCTGCCACTTCCCTAGGACATGCTCCTGATACCATCTGTGAGGTGCATCTTCCACTGATAGCTGTCCTCTCCCTGTTTCTGCTGAGGACCTAATCCTAAAGCCTTCATCTCCTGATCAGGAGAAGCTCTCAATATACCTTGAAATGAGATGAATGACATCCTGGCCCCAAAGCGTGGCAGCTTTCTACCATAAGACACCTCTGCACTGTTGCTGATGACACAGAAGATGCTGACAAACACCAAACCTTTGCCCTTTAGCACTGCATGGGTGGCAGTGCTCTGCCATGGTCTTATTTGTTTGTCAGGTGGAGGGAGGAGCACAGGGTGACATTTCTATCCAAACACATACCCTGCTGCTTGGTATTCATTTTCATTACAGTCTAACCTGTTCCCTCTGTTTGCCTGGTGGTTTTCTCCTGGTAAAAAGCTCTTACACTTGCATCAAACAAACCTTACTGCTCTGCACACACAAGGGAGTGTGGAGCCATTGCAGCTCTGGGTGTGGGAAGTGCTGGGTAGAGCCAATTGTGGCATCTGCAGAGAGGGAGAAGATTGCAGAGCTCTCTAGGTAAGTTTTCATTGTTCTTTTAGATTTTTCACCAGATGATCTTCCTCTGCTCCCCTTCTCCTGTTTATTTTCTGCTGTCTCCTGTCCTAAATCTTCCTGGATTCAGTGGGAATTTACCCAGAAGACTCTGATTTTGCCTGTTCTTTTTTAATAATATTTTTCATGCCAGCAGGGCATTAGGTAACTAGTGACACACTGTGTGTTTTATCTGTTTAAAAAGGTTGTGGAAAAAATTCCAAATAGTTTCCAGTATAGGATGTTAGCTGAACTGCCTGAAGTTCCTGGCTCTGCCCCAGCCATCCTGCAAGCACTGGGGTTTTTTATGGCTACACTGGGGTAGCTGTTTTATTGCTAGGATCATTAATAGCATTGCTACTTTCTGGATCATAAACACCAGGAGTGTGTGAAGGAAGGGTGTATCAGGGAAATAGGCATGTGGCTTGAAATGCCAGTGGGGTTGTATTTGGGCAGAGCATCTTGAAAGCCTGATGGACACACAGCAGCACAGCTCTGAGAGCAATGCAGTTGATCTAGATAACAAATAGAAACATGAACAGGTTAATGGACATGGGGCAGGGTTTGGAGGCAGAAAGTATTTACAGCTGGTGGAAAACCACAGCCTGATGCTCAGTGTTCCCAGGACAATGTGTCCACATCCTCTGCCAGGCTCTGCTGCAGGGTGAGCTTTCCCTGTAACTCAGCTTCATGTTGGTTTGGGATTTCTTACAATGTTGGTTTGGGGGATTTTTTCGAACCAGTTTTATGGCTCTGACTGGGGTTTCAAATCAACCAGAGTCTGCACACAGGTTTATTGTAACTGAGTGCAAGCCAGGCTGGGGAAGGAATCAAAGGTCACAGCTTGGGACCACACTTGGAGAATTGTTTAGCTGTATGCATCAAGCCTTTTGCTTTTGAAGGTACTTTAAGGTACATTTCTGCTAGAATTGTGTTTAATTAAACTGTGCTTCAGGAAGGAATTCTCTCAGCAGCTCCAGCCTGTGGTGTGGTGTGGTAATTGGAGTGTGTGCTTGAGAGGTGACCTGGTGAGGAGGGGTTCACTCAGCTCTGTGGGCTTGGCTGTGTCTGCAGTTCCTGTGGCACCAATCCCACAGGCAGCCCCAAACTTGGTGTTTGACCTCTCTGTGGCTTTTCTAAGGACACTTGGAGGTTCTCAGATTTACCTGGTTCCTCAAATACTGTAGCTGGGTAATTAAAATCACTGTAGCTATTTGTTCCCTGCAGAGAATAATTGCAGTGTATTCAGCAGTATCTGCATTAGCTTCCCTGTGGCCAGTTTGAATTTTAACCTCAGCTGCTTGTCAGGTTTTTAGCTCCAAGAGCAGGAGCAAGCATTTGGGATCCACCTCCAGGTATGGGATCATTGCAAACCTGGCAGTCATGTAGACTGCTACCAAAATGGCCAAGAAAGGCTCAAATGCATTTCCTTTCTTGAAACAGCCCTCGGGCACTCAGGACTTTCCCTGCAAAGCTGGAAAGACTTTTTCCTGAAGCAGCACTGAGGATGCATTAAGGATTTGGAGCCAAGGAATTAGCACCAATGACCTGGGTGATGTGCTTGTGCTAAGCCATCCTTCCAGTCTCCTCATTGCTGGCTCCTATTCCTTTTCTGCACATCCACAGGGGAAGTTCCACCAGGAGTGGAAGGCTAGGGGAGGTTTATGTTGTACCATCTCACCATGGCTGTTCTGAAGTAGAGAATGATCAGGGATATCTGGTTTTCCAGGGCAAATTATCTGCACTGGATGTGCCTACAGCACAACAAACACACTGGGAAAAGTCTGTGTGTCTTGTGCTCCTTCATCCACTAAGTTTTGCCATCTGCCCCAGGTCAGTCAGTGGGTGAGCTCTGGCTTTAGCTTTCCTGTAGCTGGTGCTCTGGCTGTTGGCTGGAGCAGTTTTTCAGGCAGTGCAGAGCAGTAACAGTTCTGCTGCTTCCCTCCCTTCTCTCTGCCCATCCCTGCCATGGCTGAGCATGCCTCGTGCAGCACCTGCTCCTGCAAGCCTGCTGGATGCCACTTCTGTCACCTTCTGGTTTCAGAAAGAAATCAGGTATTTTACTCTGAAAGCTGAAGTGTACCTCTCCTGTGATAGCTCTTTTCTTTTTTTTTTTTTTTCCTGAAGGACAGATTCAGACAGAAACGGTCTTTCCAAATTATAGGTTTAAAGTTACCCTATTATTATACAACTGCTTGGCACTTCTCCAGAAAAATGAAGATGTTTGGAACATTTTCTGCTGAAATGATTATTGCCCAATGAAAACAGGATTTGGGGGAACATAAAATGACATCAAGCTGCTCCTTTTTTGCTATAAATTTTTTTATATCGACTCTGCACTATTGCAAAATGACTTTGGATGATTTGAGCATGGAAGAATGCAGTGAGAGCCTCTGATTACCACACTCAGATGTGGAGGGCAGTGGCAGTGGATCCCAACAGATCTAAGCTCAGACAAGACTTCCCAGTAACTTCAAACAGCTCTCTGCTTTTCTCTCTCAGAGTTGCTCAGGCCTTTATTAAAATATCTTTAATGTGTTTAACAACCAGGTACTGTGTGTGGCAGGAGGGAAGTCACTTTTTCCTCTTTAAATAAATGCTTGAGATGTAGTTTGTTTCCTTCAAGGTGCTGTGAAAGGAGGGAAGGACAGGAACAAAAAACTCCCAGGTCTGGCTCTGAAAAATAAATAGGTGTTTCTGCATGGGATGGTTTCCCATGAAACTCCCTGTTGTAGAGTGTCCTTGAGTGTACAAGTGTACCAGAAATGATTTAGGAAGAAGTTGTTACAACGTGTGTCAGCAACTGGATGGATATGTGTAGATGGGGAAAGAGATTTACAGAGATTTGGGAGAAGGAAGTCAGTGCCCAGCAGATCCTTTCTGTGAGCACTGGAAGGGTTGGGGTGAATTAAAAAAAACAAACTTTCCCATGGACTGTGGGTGATTTCTTTGTTTGGCTCAGTTTGCCTACCTACTGCAGGGTGGGAAGGGTTGGATTTCCTCTCTATAGGAGTACAAGATGGATGTTAGTCAGAGAGCCTGTCGTGCTGGTAAAAGTGAACTGTTGGGAGCTGACAGTGTATGAATGGAGTTACCTTGGAGATGCAACAGAAGAGCAAGCAGACCCTGAGGTTTTACTGAATGCCTGCCAAGCCAGGCAGAACGTGTGAAAACAGCCTGACTGGACCTTGGAACACAGGGCTGAGATGCTGGGTCTGGAGGAACAGGGTGAGGAAGAGGAGGAAGGATGAAGTAAGTCCACACCTGGAATCCCTCTGGGGCTGCAAAACCCAGAGGAGACTTTGGGAAACTTTAGGACCATGAGGTGTGGGCTTGTGCCCTGCTGTGTATCAATAGCCTGCTCCAAAAAACCAAAATGCCTTAAGTGGCAAGAGGAAGGGGTCTCAGATAATGTTATATGCTCTGAACAGCTCAACTTGAAATGAAAAGGAGAGCAAATTTCCAGCCCTCTCACCTGCAATGAATTCTCTGTCCAATGCCTTCTTAGAACATAAACTCCCAAATGCCCTAAGTTTGAGATAGATCCCCCTGGGTCAGCAACATGAGGGTTTCCATGTGTGCATTCAGGAATGGGGTGATGGCACGCTCAGTACCATGGGATCAGCTGGGACAGAAGGAAGATGAAAGCATCTGAAGATGTGTGTGGCTGCCAGGGTATTTACTGGGGTGTGGATTGCACTCCATGGCACAGGGGGCTGAGTGCTTGCTGCTAACCTGAGGCTCTAGCTTGGTCCTTCACTCCTCCTTTCTGCAAATTCAGTGAAGACTTGGTTTTACTGAGGTCTTCAGAGTCTGGCTCTTTATTTTTCAAGTACTGCAAATAATCTGGGAAAATTGCTTCTGTGGGAAGAACACGTGTGGGGCCAGAAGAACACTGTTTGGGGTGGATTTTTTTCACTCCTTCAGCTCAGCAGCAGAAAGTTCACCCAAAGCCTTTCTCTTCTCCTGAGGTGGATTCCTTGGGGCTCAGTGAGTGGGCCAGAAGCAGTATTTTATTACTCCATTTTTGAACCTTATTTTTCCTGGAGTGGTTTGCTGGTGGTAAGGCCAATGCTGGTCTCAGAGGTGCTCCCAGAGGCTGATCTTGTCCATGATGGCAACTGAGCTTGTGATAGGCCTATTTCTGTTTAGAAAAAAATACTTAAAACATGTTAGTTTTGTAATCACTTCTTATCCCTCCACCTTAAGGGTGTTTTTTTGCCATCCTTGCCATCAGGAGAACCCATGTTTTGGGACTCTGGGAAAGGGGCTGTCTGCTCCATGGGATGCTTTGCTATTTAGAGCCTTGCAACCCAGGTCATGACTGACTCCTCTTAAGGAGGAGTCAAATTTGAGATGTCTGGAGTCCTGTTTCCTCCAAGGGGTATGGACAGGAGTGGAGTGGGACTGCCTGGCTCCCTGTTCCAGGTGACACTGTGCTAGGTTGGGCCACCCAGGAGCTGAACTCTTGTCCCAAGTTGCCAGACCACGAGGTCAGCACCTTGTGATATCTCGTGGTGCACTGCAGTCATGGATGCTTGCTTTATCAAGGGCTTGGGTGGATGTAAGGTCTCCCATTACAGAAAGGTCTAGCAGGTCAATCTAGCTTGCTGATGAATGCCATCAAAGAGGCAGCATCAGCACCAAACTGATTTCCATGGAAGCTTGGAGAAAGGCTGGAAAAATATTTTGCCTCACGAGAGGATAATGGCAAATATTTGCATATAATAGCCTATAATATCTAAAGTGATAGGTGCTTGCTTGGCTGTGGGGGTGGGAGGAACAGCATTTGCAGCATCCTGTGTGGATGAGAGCATTCATGCCAGCAGGGACTTCTGTGGGAGTAAGACCAAAGGGTGTCTGTCTGTCTGGCCCTCACTCTGCTGGAGCCTTACTCAGAAACCAAGACCTGAGAGATGCACTCTGCTGCACAAAATCCAGCAACTTCAGGGGTGTTCCAAATACAACTTCCAGCCATCTTTCAGACTGTTTCTCATTAGCTGTGTCACTGCTGGGAACTGCCCTTCCCAACCTGCTCCATAAACACACTCCAGAGCTCAGCTTGGACAGTGGTCATGGCTCTGCTGCTGCAGGTTCCTGGGCTGGATCCGAGTCCATCCCTGGGAAAGGATTACAAAACAGGAGGCTCATATCACCACTGTTTGTTTATGGTGATTTGGGGAAATGCAGGAGGGGTGTTAACAGCTCTGATCTTTCTGTTGAAGATTGCAGATTGTGTGTAGGAAACCTGTCTGCTCCGCACTGCAGTAGCACTGATCTCAGGCCAAAAACAATTTGGGTTTTTTTGGCTGCACTTTGCAGGAATTCATTCAGTCTGATGGCATTTTGCAGAGGAAAAACAAAAGTATCTTAAGAGTCTGAGGTTTGAGAGGTTGGCTGTTGAGCTCTGGCTGGAACTCTGAATGGAAAAATCCTGTGGATTCCTGCTATGCAGAGCTAGTTGTCCAGACCTATTGTACTACCTCGTGTCCATGAAGCACTGTCTAAAAACTAGAGGGTGGTTGCCACTGAGTGCTTGTGGGCAGTTGCATTTCATAAGTTCAAGCTAGCAGTAACCTAAGACAGCAATAGTATGAATGTTGAATTGCTTCTATCAATTTCCATTAGCAAAGCCTCTGGAGTTTATTAGCCACCTATTTCACAAGTGCTTTGGATAATTTTAATAATATGACATAAAAGCCAGAAAGTTGTGAGACAATTGCAAAACAAAAGCTGGTTTGGGGGGAGTACAAGAGATGCTCAGGCAGCTGAAGGTGGTGGTGTAGAGCACAGCTGAAGAAGACTCTTAAGTGTTTTTGTGGAAGTCTTGAGACCCTCCATGTGAGAGGAGAGGAAATCCAGGGGCAGAAGAAATACCAGAAGTTAAGGGGGACAAAGAAATAATAATAAGCTTGACTGCTGTTCTGGATCCTTGCTCTAATTTGGCCAAACCTGTGCTGGAGGGGTGTTGCGGATGTCTGAAAGGAACTGGTAGATCTGCAGGGATGCTGCCATCCATCCATTGTCCCAGAGGGACACAAGCGATGTGCTCAGTCCCTGGCTCCAGCATCCAAGGCAGCCTCCATCCCTGCCTCTCTGCAGATGAGGTTCATTTCTGGTGTGGCCAGGCTGGCAGGGTGCCTGCTGGGTCAGCACAGCTGCCTGGGCAGGATGGGGAGATCCAGCTTGGAATCTTTCCAGCACAGCACTGTAACATTCCATCCCTGGGTGATGGGGTGCTTTGCATACTTGTTTGCTTGGTGGAAATTCCTGGTGGGGCATCAAGCACTTGATACTGTTGTCATCATGGAGGAGAGATTTGCTTCCTAGTGATTGCTTATTTACTGATTTGAACTCGTTTCAAATGATGGTTGTAGACCCTAAGCCTGTGTTCCATGAAAGCCCATTGGTGTAATGACCTGCATTTATGAAAAGCTGGGTATCCTATCTGGAAGTCTGACAGGTGAAGGAAGGAGGGGGTGAAGGCTGGGAGGGGGTGATTTTAAATGCCAGTGGGGTTGTATTTGGGCAGAGCATCTTGAAAGCCTGATGGACACACAGCAGCACAGCTCTGAGAGCAGTGCAGTTGACCCAGATAACAAATAGAAACATGAACAGGTTAATGGAGGCAGAAAGTATTTACAGCTGGTGGAAAACCACAGCCTGATGCTCAGTGTTCCCAGGACAATGTGTCCACATCCTCTGCCAGGCTCTGCTGCAGGGTGAGCTTTCCCTGTAACTCAGCTTCATGTTGGTTTGGGATTTCTTACAATGTTGGTTTGGGGGATTTTTTCCAACCAGTTTTATGGCTCTGACTGGGGTTTCAGATCAACCAGAGTCTGCACACAGGTTTATTGTAACTGAGTGCAAGCCAGGCTGGGGAAGGAATCAAAGGTCACAGCTTGGGACCACACTTGGAGAATTTAGTTGTATGCATCAAGGGGAAGGGACTTTAAGGTATATTTCTGCTTCATGTTGAGTTTCTTCTGGGTTTCTTACAATGTTGGTTTGGGGAGGATGACTGAAGCAGTGCTGGTAGCCGGGTCGTGTTTGCATGAAGTGCTGGGGGAAGGACCTGCTGGGAAACAAATCCCCTGAGTAGGTTTGTGTCCCCTTCCAGAGACTCCCTGGATGCTGCCAGCCTGCTCTACAGCCGCTTCGATGAGGGCGTTCACCGCCTGGTGGTGGTGTCCAACAAATTAATCCAGGAGCTGGAGCTGGTGATGGACTTTGAGAAAGTGGAAGAATGCTTCAAGGAGGTAAGGCTTGTTGGACAGTTGTAGTGACTGCCTGCTGCCACCCTCTGACTGTACATCCCACAGATACCGTGGGCTTTCCTCAGAAGGTGTGGAATAGAATGATGCCTGTAGACCCTTAAAAAGGACACCAACGAGTGAGCATTAGAATTTGGGCTGTGTTTTCAGATGTGCTGAGAACCAAGGCTCTGTGTGCCTTGTAACTCTTCACACCAGGTAGAATTCTCCCAGCTGCTCTGTAGGTGTGGAACTGTCAAACCCTTTCAACATCTGTGGTGGTTTTCAGACTGAAAGACCACAGTGTAGTGGCTCATTAGTAAATGGCACACTTGGAGGTGGGGTGTCTTTTCACATAGATCAGCAGCAACACCCTCCCAGGAAGGCTGTTGAGAAGCCATTCTTCATGTTCCACCTTGAGAAGCAGCAGAGCAATGGCATCAGGCTGATGACAGCTGATGATGTGTCTGCGTGGCCCCTCTGGGCTGGGGATCCTCCAGGCTTTGCTGACATCCTGCTGCAGGATGAGCCAGACATTGCATACCCCAGGCAACTGCCCTCCCTGCTCACTGTTGTTTAGATTCCTGGGCAGTGCTATCCTCTTCCTGCTATCTCATAAGCCCCAGGCCTGCTCCTTCCCCTCTGGGTGCAGCCCAGGCTGCAGGCAGGGGAACAGGCTCTTGTCCTTTGCCTGAGAGCTTTACTTACCTCCCCCCCCCCCCAGCATGCAGTCCCCTGCTCTTCTGTGGGAGCTTCAGCTTCCCCTGGTGCTCACTGGAACACTTCAGGGCTGTGGGGTAACTAAAGCAAGCAAACAGTGGGGTTCAGAAAGACCTTTGAGACCTCTAGCCATGCAGAGATTGAAACTGAAAGTCATAAAGCAGCTCAGGCTGTCTGAGTGTTTGACAGGATGGGGTTGGTTCTGTCAGTGCTGCAGATCCCAGCACCCTGTGCCTCCACTCAGCCTTGGGATTAAAGAGTTGCCCATAGTCTGCTTTGCTGGAATTCCTCAGCAATGAGAAGTTTTACTTCTAGCCTGTGTGTATGTGGAGGGTTCTGTGCTTTTCAGAGCTCACCTGGGGAACCTGCATCCCCCAAAATCAGCACTGGGTCCAGTTTCACTGTTGCTTTTCTAGGATTCTGGGCTTTTTTCCTCTGGAGAGAACTGGATTTGCAGAGAAAGCTATAGCCTGCCTGTTGTTTTCCCAGGCCAAGGTGGATCCAAGAGTTTTAATGACCTCCTATTTGGAGGTAGACACTTGGGCTCCAGGAGTTGTGTGTTCAGGACACTTAAGTGTGATGCAACAACCTAGTACAGCCTCCCTTATACACACAGGTTCCTAAAACCAAACAGAAACCAAAAAAAAAAAAAGCACAAAGGCAAGCGCTGTGACCTGCCCCTGAGTGAAGCTGAGCTTTTTCTGATTGAATTGAGCAGAACTGTCCCTCTGCTCCCTGCTCACTTTCCTTGCAGCATTGCTGGTGGCAGCAGCTCCTGCTTTTAAATCTGCTGTATCTGCAGTGTGGGTCAGAACCTAGGAGCCCCCCCCATCTCCTCCTGCCCAATCCATGGGTTCAGACACTCTCAGTCCAGAAATCTAGGAGTTTGTCTTTGGCTGTGGGTATGGATTGAGATGATAGAGGAAGATAGGATGGATGGGCAGTAGGAAAGGTTTATTCCCTACCCCCAGGTGCAGCTATGCTTGCCAAGTTTATTAGCCTGTTTCTAAAACCCACTGTTGATGGAAATGCTCTTATCCTGCCTGGCCTCCTGCATCTGCTTTGCTTTTAGAACACTCCTGTTAGTCAGGTGTCTGCCCATGTTTGGGGATAGAGCCTTAGAACCATGGCCTGTTGAAGAGTCTGCAGTTACTGCAGGGCTTGGTGGCCATCTGCCTTCAGAAAACCAGTAACCAAGAGCCCCTGAGGACTGTGAAATGTTGCAGATGAGGGGATAATCTGTCAATAGTTTCACACTGACATAGCTCGTGTCCTGCCAGTCAGAGGAGGAAAGTGGGGTGGGAAATGTGGCAGCGAGGAGATTTTATCCCACCTGGGGGTAAGAGTAATAATCCTATCAGGCCAGCCTGCAGGTTGCAGGCCTTGTATTAGGCCATGGTTGACCTGCAACAGAGCCCAAGCAGCTACTTGCCCTGTTTATGCCTAAGGCTGGTGAGCAATAGCAAAGCTTTGCAATTACTCAGTAACCTGAAGTGGAAAAACTTTGAGCAAGAGGCTGAGGCTGAAATGCCAGGGTGAGGGGAGAAGTGGCCATGGACATTCTTTCCAGTAATGAACTGACCAGCATTATGAGAGCAGTTCCTTCCTCTCCCCACATGAAGAGCTGCCTTGGTGAGTAGCACAGTGTGACTAATAGCAGACCTTTTCCCTTTTCTCCCAGGTCATCAGTTGGATTGAGAATGTTGGCAGAAAACGGCTTAAGGAAATGATCAACCTGGAAGATTCTTTGGAGACTCTGCTTCAAACACAAAAGCAGTTCAGGGAGTTTGATCTGGTTGCCAGTGTAAGTGTTGTCTGGTTGGAAAAACACAGTCTGCAGAGTCTGAGCTGGCAGCATATGTGCCCAGCCAAACCCATGATGCTCAGGTGGCACTGGTAGAGGGCTCACCACCAAGATCTGTGTCATTCCTTTACACTTCTTGGCTCCCTGCTGAGCTTGTAGACAAAGCCACCAGCTCAGCCCTTCAGGAGATGGTATTTACCAGTCTTGAGGAAAGTAACTACTGTCATGGAAGCTGGATTTGGTTTTTGTTTGTTAATCCCTTAATGTGCTTGTACCACTGCCTTGTTTTGATCCTCACTGATCTGTGGCCGTGTGATGTGGGCCTTTATGAGCTGCTGTGTGGCTCCTGTAAATCATGACAGAGGACAGAACTGTCTGGAATTCTGTGTTAAACAGGTGCATCCCTGCCCATGTGATTTGAGCCATAAAAACCTGTCTCAGTAGCCCTAGATATTCATGACAGTGAAGACTATCTGCTGTTCCTGTCAGGTCTCTGCCCTCACCCCTGGTGCTGTTTTGCTTTTAGGAATATTGCAGAAGGGGCCAGGATGCACTGAAGAAGATGGATCAATGGGATGAGTTTTCCTCTGTGGATGTAGGTTCTTACAAGGTGAAGCTGCAGACCTACAGAGATCAACTGGAAGAGTTCTGCACACAGCTGGATGAAAGCAGGCATCGAGTCTCTGAGACAGTCAGGCTCTATGAGTTCTTTGATAAGGTAAGACTGCTGGGTTGGTTTTGAAAGGTGTGACAGGCAGTGTGTGCACCAAGAGGGAACTGGGTCTGCAAGGGCCCCCTCACACTCGGGTGTCTGCAGTGATTTTTCTCAAGTCAGTATGTGGAAGAAGGGGTGGGTGCGGACTCAAGAAAATGTCCACATCTGTTACAAACAGAGATCTGCTTTCGGATCTGTAGCTTGTAGGTCCCTCTCACGTCTGCAGTGGCCAGGAGGGTCATGGCAGTGCTGGCTTGGACAGCAAAGGCCAAGAGTTCAGTTGCTTTGTGCCCAGTCTTGGCCAGGCAGGCTGCCTGTGTTTTGTTCCTGCTGTATCCTTACACACTGGTAAATTCGGGCTGTTGAGACATCAGGAGTAGCACCCTGCTACTCATCTCTAAATGTGGCCCAGCTTCTCTCTCCTGGAGCCCTGTGGGAGGAAATGGAGCAGCAGAACACGGTGCTGGGAAGTTTGGCTGAGGGAACAAGGAGGCTGGGTTGGCCCAGGCATCTGGAAAGTAGGAGGAGAGGATGCATGTGGTGACTCCACTGAGGGACTGCCCTTCTCACCTGTTTGGTTTAATGCAAATACACCCACTTGGCAGCAGACCTGCAGTTGGATTTGGTGTCCTTTAATTTCCAAAGCTGCAGATGAATAAACAGCAGGATTTTTAAAGTGCATTTTAAAACACGCCTTTGGCAAGCACAGGAGGCCAGGGAGCCTGTGCTCCATTTATTCCACACTTGTACAAACATTGGGTATTAAAGTTCTCAAATTCCAGAAAGAACAAGACAGTGGAAGTTAAGCTGTACCAGATGGAGGTGCCACTCTCTGAGCTGCTTTGGCAGCCAGAAGTGCTCAGAGAGGCACGAGGAGATTCAGCTAAACACGAAAACGTGGAGAGAAGCATTCTGTGTGAGGGAGGGAAGTGGAGAAGGCAGGCCAGAAGACTGCTGCCAGAACAAGGGAGGATGGCGTGGTGCTCTTGCAGGTCCCCTGTAGCTCAGATAGAGGTTTTGCTGTGAGAATGTGTGTTTTAATTTTTATCCACACAAAGAAAAGTGCCTCCTGTGCCACAGGAGAGAGGCAGGAACCTGTGCTCTGCTCACTCACTGAGTCCAGGGGCTGCTCTGGTCCCTGAGCACCTGCTGCCATCATGGGGGTCCTGGCAGGGCTCCTCCTGAGGGTAATTTTGTCATCTTTCTCTGATAAACTCTGGCCCATGAAGGTGCCAAGTTCTGCTCAGCATCTTGTCAACTCTGTGGCCAAGCCAAATGTTGGTTCTGTGTGAACAGACTCAGCCAAAGTTGGAGGTATCTGGAGCAAGATGTGGGCTGTGTGTGGCACATGGTGGCTGCTCCAGTCAGGCATGGAAACTGAATCACAAGTGGTAGCCCTTGGGCTGCCAAGTGGTCAGGTGTGACAGCTTTTTTCCAAAGCTTCTCCAAGCCATTCCTAGGTGCACAAATGTTACATGGATCCCATTTCTGAGGATATCACAGCACTGTTCATGCAGCTTTTCTGGAGGGTGACAGCTGGGGGCTGCAGTCCTTGGCAGCCACATCCCTCTTGCTTGTGCCTTTCATTCTGCACAGCCCTGGTGAGAACTGACTGAGAAGGGCACCGTGTGTCTGCATGCTGCTTGAGTGTGGAGAAGAGGTGTCTCCTGTGTGCAGGAGGAGGATTTTGATCTCCCTGCTTTCAGGAGAAGTATAAACAATGCTTGTGTTCTATTTATATTTAGTGTAGTGTGAACTGGTGGCCAACTGAAACCAGGGGTGTGGAGGGGATAGGATCCTGCAGCTGTAGGATGAGGGCAGAAATTACTGTGCAGCACAGAATTTCTTTCAGTGCTGATTATTTTGATCTTCATCTTCAGAATGCTTTCTGCCTTCCCAGACCAAAGTCAGAGTTGTGGGCTGGGTGGAAAGCGAAAGATTTTATCTGAACTGATTTCACTCTTTTGATGCTGAGCTGCTTTGACCTTCCTGTAGAGATCTTGTCAGTGCCTTGCTAACCCCTTCTCCCTTCCCTAATATCAGAGGTGATAGCAGCAGCAAGAGTGTGTGTCCTTGATTTTTCTTCTTGTGAAGAGCCTGCAGTGTGCCAGACCCCAGGATCTGGGGAAGGAGCCTAAGGATGCAAAAGCAATGCACACAGTGGTCATGAGCTGGCAAGCCCCAGTTTCTCCAAATATCTCAGCATCTGCCAAGGGAGAGGAGTGCCCACCATGGGGATTGTGGTACCCATCTCTCATGAACCTTGCTGCCTGCTGGGAAGGGAAGGCTCCCTTCTTCTGGTCCTTCTTCTGCATATGATGGGCTAATGTTGCTGCTGGACATGCTGTGGGACAGGACAGCACAGCACAGCCCAGTACAGTCTGAGATGCTGTGTCCTTCGCTGCTTGGCAGTTCTGCTGCTCTGTCAGAGCTCCCTGCCATGAGGCAGCCTGAGCTGGGCCAGACTGCATGTTCCCACTTCACAGAAATCACAGAAAATGAGGGTTTGGAAGGGACTCCAGAAAGATCCTGGAGTCCAAGCCCCCTGGCAGAGCAGGGTCACCTCCAGCAGTCACACAGAACACCTCCAGCTGGGTTGGGAATGTCTCCAGAGAAGGAGACTCCACAACCCCCCTGGGCAGCCTGGGCCAGGGCTCCCTCACCCTCACAGGGAAAAACTTTTTCCTTCTATTTATGTGGAACCTCCTGTGCTCCAGTTTGTACCCACTGCCCCTTGTCCTGTCACTGGCCAGCACTGAGCAGAGCCTGGCCCCATCCTCCTGGCACTCACCCTTTCCATATTTATAAACATTCATGAGCTCACCCCTCATCTCCTCCTCTCCAAGCTGCAGAGCCCCAGCTCCCTCAGGGAGCATCCCTCAGGGATGTTCCACTCCCTTCAGCATCTTGGGGGCTCTGTCCCCACTTCCTTTGCAGCAGGAGCTCTTGGTGGTGGCTCTGCTGGTCCTGGGGGGGTGAGGAGCTGCCTGCCACATCCCTGCCCAGGGGATGGTGTTTCAGTACCATGGGCACACTCGAGGACATCTTCTGGGGCTTCAGGCCTGGTCTTACTGCTCCCCCTTGTTTACTCAGTTCCAAGACTGTGTGGAGATCTGGCTTTGGGGGAGCACAGGGGAGCGGAGCAAGCAGGGGTGTCTGTGGTCCCCAAAGCACTGCTGTCTGCTTTGGTTTGGGGGGCTGCAAGGACAGCCCCCAGCACCCTTCCCTTCCATCACCCATCCACAGGAACCCTGACACAGCACACCAGGAGGAGATAGAGAAGTCTCCCAATCCTTGCTTCTCATTTTTTCCTTCCTCAGGCTTGGGTGAAATTGATTTCTCAGGCCTCTGCCTGCTCCTGACTTCCCCACAAGCAAAACTCCCCAGCACTGAACCCCAGGCAGGGGGGGGGCTGATGTGGAGCTCCGTGTCCTGGGAGGACTGGCAGCTCCCTGGCTCTCAGTTGGCATCTCAGCTGAGCTGGAGCACCCAGCACCATCTCTTCCAGTCCTGGGATCCCAACCAGTCCTGCAGAAAGGTCAGAGCAGAGGTGCTTGGTGCTTGATGGTGAAAGTCACCCTGGAAGGAAGCGCTGACCCAGCCGGCAAGGGCAGCGTCCCCATCCCATCCCTCAGCACCTGCATACCCTGCAGCCAGGGCCTCAGGTCTTCCCAGGGGCTTTCTCCTGCCTGTCAGAGTGGTTGTGCAAGATGCTGCCTCTGTCAGGGCTCAGTGCTTTCTATTTATTTAATATTTATATAATAACATTTGCTTTTGCATTCACTTAGGAGAAGGTTACTGTGTGGGAATTTTCTAGCCAAATCATCTCTCTTCAATCAACAAACTGCACAGCAGACTTGTACATCATCATTTCAGATGAAAATATTATGGTCTGAATAATTTGAGAAAGTTCTCATGAGTGCATTTTCTCACTCACACATGGTAGTGTGAAATGTGTGCCTCTGACTTTTTGCTACAAACATGAGATGTAGAAGCCAGGTTTGCAAAGGGTTCATGAACTTTGTACCAGGTGTTGCCTTGGTTAGCTAACAGCCTTCCTGGGGACAGGTCAGATATTGCAGAATGGTGGTGCCTGGCTCAATGCTTGAGATCTGCTGAATGCCATAGGAAGACTCAGTGGTGGTGTCAGGTGAGTTTTGTCTCTGGACAAGCCTTCTCCTCAAGTTGGAAGAATCACCCTCAAGTTGCTTTCCAAAGGAAGGCACTGAGAGGCTGGCTTGGTGGGATGAGGCTGGTTGAGACCTTCCCTTGTTGGGAGTTTTTCACTCCATGAGCTATTTCTGCAGTGGTATTTTCTTTCTGGCTGCCAGCCTTGGATCCCTTTCCCCAGAGGACCATCAGCCTTTCCTAACACTCTCCAGCTGCCCCTGGCTCCTTTCTGCTCTGCACAAGGAGCTGCTGCCTCTGAGCTCTTGCCCCTGTACTCAGCCCTGGTGAGGCCACAGCTGGAGTCCTGGGTCCAGTTCTGGGCCCCTCAGTTCAGGAAGGAGATTGAGGTCCTGGAGCAGGTCCAAAGGAGGGCAAGCAGGCTGGTGAAGGGATCCAGCACAAGTCCTGTGAGGAGAGGCTGAGGGAGCTGGGGGTGTTCAGCCTGGAGAAGAGGAGGCTCAGGGGAGACCTCATCACTCTCTACAACTCCCTGAAAGGAGGCTGGAGCCAGGGGGGGGTTGGGCTCTTTTCCCAGGCAACTCTCAGCAAGACAAGAGGGCATGGTCTTAAGTTGTGCCAGGGGAGGTTTAGGTTGGATATTAGAAAGAATTTCTTTCTGGAGAGGGTGATCAGCCATTGGAATGGGCTGCCCAGGGAAGCAGTGGGTTCTCCATCCCTGGAGATCTTTCAAAAGAGCCTGGATGTGGCACTGAGTGCCATGGGCTGGGAACCACAGGGGGAATGGATCAAGGGTTGGACTTGGTGATCTCTGAGGTCCCTTCCAACCCAGCCCATTCTAGGATTCTGTGATTCTCTGTTGGAAGGCTCTGAGGGCTGCCCACTCCCCCTCCACCTGTGTTGACATCTCTGGTGGAGTGGGTTACCTTTGCTCACGGGTGAATCTGCTCCCACAGCGGCTTCTTCTTCTCCCCTCCTCCTCCTCAGCCACTTTGTTCTGCGTGGCTTAGAAAACAAAAGCCTTTGGCAAGTGAAGGAGGTGCCTGCCCTTGCTGGGGGAGGGCCGGCTGGCCTGCATTTGATTATGGCAGCGCCTCCCCAACCATCCCTCCCCATCCCTCCCCATCCCTCCCCATCCCTCCCCATCCCTCCCCATCCCTCCCCATCAGTCCCCAGCCCTCCCCAGCCCTCCCCATCCCTCCCCATCCCTCCCCATCCCTCCCCATCCCTCCCCATCCCTCCCCATCCCTCCCCATCCCTCCCCATCCCTCCCCATCAGTCCCCAGCCCTCCCCAGCCCTCCCCATCCCTCCCCATCCCTCCCCATCAGTCTCCAGCCCTCCCCAGCCCTCCCCAGCCGTCCCCATCGCTCCCCATTCCTCCCCATTGTCCTGGCTGCTGTAGGAATGCCAGCAGCCTCTTAGCGCTGCTCCAGCCCCTAACAAGTGCTGCTGCTGCTCTGGGGCCCGAGGTGGGGCCGGGCTTTCCTTCCCACGGAGCCTCCCTGCACACCCCATGCACTTCCCGGGCCTCGGCAGCCGCCCCAGCAGAACCTCTCCTCAGTACCGAGTGGCCGGAGCTCTGCCTGAGGGGTGAGTTGTTTGGAGATTCTTTGGGAGCAATGTGGAGGCTTTTCCCTGGGCTCTCGGGCGCCTCTGCCCGCAGCCCGCAGGATGCTTTATGTGGGGCTGCTCTGCCTCCGGACCCAGCCCGCTTCTGTGTGCCTCTGCGGGTTCTGCTCCTCTCTGCCTGGTCCCTCTGACTCCCCGGGCTGTAATAGAGCAGTGCCTGTCGCTTTTTCTCCTCGTTAAGGGAGTGTTGCATGTTTTGACATAATTCTGCAGTGGCTGAAAGGTGGTGTGTGCCCCTCGGGGAGCTGGGTCACACTGAGCTGCTGGGACCTTTCCACCTGCCCCAACTTCTCTTCAAGGTGTGGACTGCAGAGTGTGGAGCTGGTTTCCTCAGCTGCTCCCAGGATTGCTGGGCTCCTGTCCCATCAGTGCCTGTGACCTGCTGGCACAGCTTTCCCAGCATCCAGACACGGAGCTGATCCTCATCTGACAGGAGAAACCCAGAGCTCGATAAATTAGCTGACTGCCACAGATGGCTTTACCTCCCACTTCTCCCCAGAAGATTCAGAACAGTGAGGTGCTGATAGTTTGTTTTCTGCTGTGCTTGCTCTCTGGTGATGGACCAGGCACAGCCTTGCAGATGAAGGTTTTGAGGGAAAAAACCCCAAACAACAAGCGTATCAAGTCTCCTTAGAGCAATGAAATTTTGATGTTGCTTTTTACTTACCCGTTGGTGAGGAAAGAAAGGCTGTAAATGCTGATAATGTGGGAAGCTGGAAAGGATCCTGGTGGCTGGGACCTAAAAGTGTTGGGGTTTTTTGGTGGTTTGGTTTGGTTTTTCCTCTCACAGATTGTTTGGCCCAGGTAGAAAGTTAATTTTACTGAAAGGGTGTTAGGATTCCCTGCTGTGGAAATGTGCTTGGAGGAGAAGTGGTGAGTGTAGCAACAAAGTGGAAAAGGAGGCATTTGTTGTGTCGTTACTGTGGCAGACATCTGATGAACAGGGAGGCCACCATGCCAGGATGCTTGTGTCTCTTTAGCAGTCCTGCTCAGGTCAGAGTAGGGCTTTGCCCCCCAACACCTCTGAGCAAATGAGGTTTTTGCTGGGGCTTGTAGTAAAGTCCCTGTTGAGAGGCTTAACATTTTCTCCTGCCTCTGCCCAGGGGTTTGCTTTACTTCTCTGGGGTTTGCTGAAATTCCCACACTACAGCTCTCATCTGGGTACTGATGCAAATCTGGATGATGGTGAAGGAAGATCTGAGAAGCACAACTGGGAGGAGCATAGATTGTGCCTTCCTGATGCTGTAAACCAGTTTCAGGGGAAGGCACTGTTTGGCAGCAGTATTTTCTGACAACAGCTGTCTCATCTCTTTTTCTCTCTTTTCTCTCTCCTTCCTATGTTATACTTGGAAGTCATGCCCTGGGACAGACATCAGTCTGATTTGCTCTCCCATTTCAGAGGTGTCTTTTTTCATGCACAGTCTGAAGCAGTGGGGGGGAATGAGCCCAGAAGTTGGAAAACTGATCCTCTGGCAGAGTTTGTGCAAGGTTAATGTGTGAAATCTCTCCCTTTGCCTCCCTGCCAGGTTTTTGCCAGAGAAGTCTTCGTGCAAGGTTAATAAGCCTCTGATGCTGACTTTCCCAGCAGAGAGGATTCATTATCAGAATGTTTTGCTTTGCCTTGGGACTTTGAGAGAGTTCTCGTGCACAAACAAGAAATCCTGACCATTTAAAGCTGATCTGCTGCACCTTACAGCTCCCCTCTATTTTTCTGACTTGCAAAATTAGTGATTTGGAAACTGTCCTGTTTTATTAATTCTGCAGTAATTCACTGCTAGATCTGCTGCTCCCCAGGCTATTTCCTCCTGTTTCATCAATGAGTTTATTACCAAATTGGCACCACAGTAGCACCCCTGGCTCCCAGCAAGCTCTGTAACCAAAGGTGAACTCTAAATGGTATTTAGCACCAGCAACTTGGTGTTTCTTTCTTGTTGCACAATATGGGGTGAGACACACAATATGGGGTGGTGCAGAAATTTCCCTCTCAGTGTTATGAGGCAGTAGGAAATTAATTAGGGTGCTAAATCCAAGCAGATTTGCAGTTGAAGGTGAAGGGTTCTTGAGCTGAGATGCCTTTGAACACCTCACCCCCCCAGCACCTCAGTCTCTGTGTTAGTGCACCAGGAGGTCTCAGTGATGTCTGTGGCATGTGCAGAGGGGCAAACCCTTGATCTGTCTGCCTGGGGTTTTCTTCTTCTTGCTTTGCTGGCTGAATCCTTCCCCATGGCAGGAGGAGGCCTGGGGAGCCAGCCAGGGGCAGCATCTTTTGGGATGCAGGCTTCTCACCCCTCAGCTGCCTTCCCTGATCCCAGGAGTGCCAGCATCTTCTGCCACTGGTGTTTCTGCAGGGGAGCAGTGCTTGATGTGTTGAAAGCATCTGCTGCCTTCATCTTGGTCACCTCTCAGTAACAATTCCCCTGTTCCCTGGGCTGCCCATGAGGAGTACAAACTGCCAGCTGTCTGAAAGCCAGGGGCTCCTCTTCTGTGAGTGGGGTGGGATCAGATCCCCTGCAGGATCAGGACACAGGTAGCTGGTCACTAATGGCAAGGAAGAGACATTTCCTCCTGGCAGGTTTAGGGAATTCCCAGCTCATGTTGCAGCTGAGCTCCAAGGGGAACAAATTGCCTCGAGGTGCCAGATCTGATGGTAGCAGAGGCATTTCTTCAGCTGACCCCAGCCTCCTGCATGTGCATAAAATGTTGGATTTCAGTGCTTTATTTTCCCTTTGAACTTGGAACAGGAGCTGCACAAGGCGACAGGTTTTTCTGAATGTTTGTGTGCTGGCATCCATCTGGATGCTGGGATCCTTCTGGAGGATGGAATTCCCTTTAGTCATGGGAGTTCAATAGATCTGTTCAGGCAATCTGGACATGAAGCTCCTCTCAGTGTGCAGATGGGGCTGGAGCTCACAATAGCTCCATCTGCATATCAAAGCCCTGGACATATGGACAAGGGCTCTCCCAAGCACCCTCTGCCTCTGCCCAGGGGCTCACATCCTGTGGGTACAGCTTAGGGGGGGCTCTGAAACCAGGGAGCTGTCTCCAGCCTTCTCAGCCAGCCTGGAGAAGGGGTGGTCCAGCAGATGTCTGGGTGCATGTTCTGCCCAGGCACAGTGCAGAGAGGTCCCAGCACCTCACTGAATGATGAAGTGGAGTTTGTTTTGTCACAGGGGAAGGGATCTGAATTACAGACTAAAGAGGAAGCATCCAGGCTCCCCCATCCAGGCCCAAGGGCATGCTGGAAGTTTCCCAATCCCCAGTTGGGCCTGGGAGGACCTCGTTAGGAGGGAGCCAGTGCTAGGCAGACAGCAGACAGCTACCCCAGCCCAGCCTGTCCTGCCTGCCCTGGGCTGTGATGTTACAGCTGGGGATTTGCACTGCATAATCACATGGCTGGCAGGGCTGATGGCACCTCTAGAGGTTTTGCTTTGACATCTGTCCCAGGACAGAATGATTGGTGGCTGTGGTGGTGCAAGTTTCCAGCTTTAGTGACTCACACATCGTGCAGGGGCTTGATCTTGAATGTGGCTGCTAATGTGAGGCTTTTGGCACTTTCCCAAGTGCCACTCTCCCCTTTGCTAGAAGAAGCCTGATAGGATGCTGCCCTCTTCCTCCTCCTTCTTCTCCTTCTCCTCCTCCTCCTCCAGGCAGTGCTCATACATCCCCAAACACACACATTCCTTCATGCCTTCTGCTTCCTCAGCCATCAGGGAGTAACACTCGGTGTGTCTGTAGCTCCTTTCAAGTCAATCCTTAGGTGGTTTCATGGCTCTCATGTCTGGTGTTGGCTGTGGCCAAACTGAAGGAGCAGCCACCAGATCCCAGTTGTTGGGGCAGCCTGAGAGAAGGGCTGTGCCCAAATCAGGCTTCAGCTCCCAGTTTGGGGCTGTAACTGTGGAAGCATCAGAGAGGAGGAGGCAGGATAATAGGTGACAGTGGCAGTGAAACAGCAGCTGCTCTTGTGCTGGTGTCAGGGTTTAACCCTGGCCTGGCAATTAAACCGAGTAACAGATTTATATATTAATCTCTCTCTCCTCACTGATAAAGAAAAGAGAGAGAATAAGGAAGAGAGACTGATGGGTTGGAAACTAAACTACACAACTTTAATGAAACAGTAATGATAAATAGGAAAAATTACTAAATATATGCAAATATACAGGAAAAGTGATCCCACGTTCCTCTCCCCTTTCCCCCAATAACTCTCAGGTCACCACTGAGGCTGCAGGGCAGCCCTGGGAAAGTCCAGGCTGGAATCCTGGGGTCAGCAGCAGTTGGGAGCTGGAGGCAGGAACACACAGATCCAGGCTGGAATGGATCAGGACCACAGGCAGAGGGATGGAAGCAGGAAGGGCAGGAAGGGGTTTGACCCTTGTGATCCCTCAAATTTATACTGAGTATGAGGTGTATGGGATGGAATACTCTGTTTGGTCAATTCTGACATCTATCTTGTCTGGTCCTCCCCAAAGGAGGGGTTCAGGTGGGACCTCCTTGCTCCTTCTGGAAGGCAAAATGTTCCTCAGAGCTGAGCAGTGGCCTTGGCTCTGCACACCAGGCTCTGGCAGTAACTATAAACATGGAGTTATCAGTCCTAGAAGCAGCCACTGACTGAGAAACTTGCTGTTAATTTCAGCAAGTGCAGCTGCTTACCAGAGACTGAGCTGAAAGCAAAAGTACAAACCAGAAAATCACCTTTATCCTGGCCCAAACCAAACAGCTGGTGAGAAGGAGCTATGAGCCGAACTTCCTTGAAAAAAAAACTTTCCAGTGAGTGCACAAAGCTGATGAAATGACCATTAGTGCCTCAAATGTGGTGAGGATGGTTTGCAGCAAAGGCAAACATGAAAGGCTCAGATTTTACTGGGAGAAAGCTCAGCCTGCCTGTCTTGCCCTGGGAGTTTTTATATGTGGAGAAAACCCCCTTGGTGGGACAGAAAAATGGGGGGAGAAAAGGGAATGTAAAGCCATGAAGGAGTGTGGAGCAAAAAGGAGTAAGTGAGGGTAAGCTGCAGTCACTGGGTGTTGGGATGTGGAGCTGAGGGAAGGGCAAATCCCAACCAGCAGCTGCCTGGGGAGTCCCCATCCATCCAGGCACAGACCCCTGCACGTTCCATGTGCATCCCTGTGTGCTGGTGTGCAGGTGTATCTGGTGAAACTGGCAGAGGCTCCGTGGAAGCTCTGAACTGGACTGCAGCAGGGATTATTGTGGCATTTTGTGATTGAGCAGCTGAGGCAGCCTGGTTTGCATGGGGCTACCTGAGGTGCTGCAGTTAAAGTGGGACAAGCACGCGTCCTGCACGCCAGCCCCAGCCCCAGTTGCCCTTTGGGCTCTCCTGCTGTCAGGAGAGCTGAAATCATGTGCAATGCTATTTTACCCAATTATATTCTCCTGTAATTAGACTCTCCTGGGCTTGTCAAGCCCGACTGCCCGGAGGGGAAACAAAGGGATTTTTGAGCTCTGTTTGTGTTCCTCCAGAGTGCTGCTGCAAAAGGGTTTCCAAGCAAGTTGCTGTAATGAGCACCCTTTGATGCTGCTGGTGGTGCTCCCCTGGCCCTTTATTCTTTTTTCCTACCTGTTCTCCAGTCTAATTCTTAAACTCAAGGGGTTTGTAGCCCGCACTTCTCTCTCATCCTTTGCCCTCCTGTAATGTTTGCACTCTGTAACAGACAGAAATGCAAATACAGGATTTTAAAGTTTGTTTTCCTTAGCAGCTAGTTTGAGGTGAGCTGATGAATTTAGTGGTCTGCCCTCCCTTGGAGAGAGGAGGGGAGGCATTGTGAGCTACAGAGCAACTCAGAAATAATTGAACTTTTTATTTTGAGAGGGTGAGTCCTTTCTTCTGTTTAAAGCTGAGCTATATCCCACGTAAGACACGGTTTGGTTTGGTTTGGTTTCTGCTGGTGCTGAATCCCAGGCAGGGCTTCAAAATGCAGTTTGGAAAAATCAAATGCTACAGGGTTGGGAAGGGAGGAAGAGCAAACCTCCACATGGAGAGGAGGTTCACCACTTCTTGCTGGTTTTGCTGAAATGCCATGGTTTCTTGTACATCTGAGTGCAGCTGCAACCCCTGCTAGAAGTGAGTGGGAACTTTGGCTCTTAGAGATGTAGAAAAAGCATCTCAGTGTCTTTGAGAGATTGCTGTGTTCTCCAGAGCTCTTTTGTCAGGTGGCAGCTTGCATTGAATTTTGCCTGAATTTGGGATGGGATGTTTTCTCTCCATGCTCTTGCACAGTGGGAGAGCTGGCCTGCTCCCAGGCAGGGTGTTCTCTGCACTTCAGAGAGTCTCAGGTTGGAAGGGACCTCAAGGATCATCTGGTCCAACCCCTCTAATAATGTTGTTTATCTGAGATGTCCCAGCACCCCATCGAGCTGAGACTTCAAACTTTCCCAAGTGGGGGAATCCACCACTTCCCCTGGGAGACCATTCCAGTGTCTGACTGTCCTCAAAAAAAGGAAAAATTTCCCTCTTGAGTTCAGCCAGAATCTCCCCAGGGAGAGTCCTCAGTACTACTCCCACTTCTGTAGTTCTGGTGTGAAATGTGGCCCCATCCCTCTCCTCCTGCAGTTACCAGGGCTCCTCAATCTGTTATTTGGGCTAGCAACATTTGCTTGTGAATAGCCAGAGCTCTGGAGTGCTGGCCCTGGCTCAGTCTGGCCCCAGGGGATGGTGATGGAGAGCACAAAGAGAATGCAGTCAGGACATGGACCCCTTCTGTAGAGGAGGGAGGGAGGGAGGGCCAAGCTCTCTGGTTTTAACAGATGAATTGACTTGCCAGGGGACATCAGCAGCTCCTGGAGCCTTGCTCTCCTCCTGCCCCTTCCTTCTGGGCACTGGGAGTATCCTGAGCCTGAGGAAAGCACAAAGCAGATCCAAATGAGGGGTAAGCTGACAACTTTCTACTGCAGCTGCTTGGTCCCCAGGTTAGCAGAGGAACAGCCTTGTCACTGTTTGCTACCTGGTACCACTTGTGACAGTAAGGTTTTAGCCTGGATAATTTTGTGCTTTCAGTATATTTTTATATCAAATAGCTTTTTAATTGTGTTTTTTTGGAACTGTCAGCATCCGAGGCAGTCTCCAGCTGATGCTGTGCATGAAGCAGCCTGTGACAAGGGACACATCAGTGAGGAGTCAGTTCTCAAAGCAGCTTAAAGCCATGTTGAATTTTAGAGGAACTGAGCCCAAATGAGCACTGGTAATTACAGGTATACCCAGGGAGCAGGCATTTTCATGCAGGAGAGTAGCATTTACTTTGAGCTTGTGTTCTGGTAAGTGCCCTGTCCCTCTCTGCAGGTCCAGCACTGAGACTGTGAACTGAAGGGTGAACTTGGAAGTGAGAGAAGATCTTGTTAAATGGGGAGCTGGGCAGTTCTTCCTTGCCACAGAGACCTGTGATGAGTTGTGTGTTGTTAATGAATGGCAGCATGGAGCCCAGTCTGCATGTGGGAGCTGAATGCAGTCTCAGGGCTTCTTTGATTATATTGGTTTCTTTTTTTTTTATTTCCCTGTCCTTGTTCCCAGCTGTTGGGCTGCTTCCCTCTCTGTGGGCTGTGGAAAATCAAGGGAGTTGGAGACCTTGCACTCCTGGGATGTGGCCACAGAAGGAATGGGGAGCTCAGTGCTGTGCTTCTGTCATCATACCCACAGCTGTACCGTGTCCCTCTCTGTAGTGTTGCTCCCATCAGAATCAGTCTCTGTTTTTCATTACCCCTATCACAGCTCCCCTGCACACTCTGGATTCAGAAAGAAACCTTCTCACAGCAGTTAGTCACCTACCTGGGTGCCTTTTTTGGAGCAGTTGTGATCTTCCTCCACCTGCTTATCCAGACACTCAGTTTCCTATGTGACAGGAAAAATGCAGTTGTGGTCATTCTCTCCCCACAAGAAGGGCTGAAGGAGAAGGCAGTGCCCCTTCTGTCCTGTGCCTGCAGATGCATGGTGGGTGTCTCCTGTCCTGGCTACCCAGCAGGTATCTCAGAGCCAACTGCATCTTGAGTTTCAGAGGAATCTGGTGGGTTTATGCTAGGTTTGAGTTGGGGAAGTGTGATCTGAAAGCTCAGCTGAGGCTCCAGGACCCTGCAAGGCTTTCTGTGCAGAGCTGGCAAGGTGTTCCCAGCCAGGGCAGAGCAGCTTCTCCAAACCTGTGTTTGCAGATGGCACTTGAGTGATGCCAAAGACAACAGACCCTGGGAGCTTCTGTCCTCAGTGCACTCCCTGCAAGTCTTGCCCAGGGTGAAGTGAGCAGCTTGAGAGTTGCTCCATGCTCCAGTGGAGTCCTTGGCTCTTCCTTACAGCACAGCAGCTCCCAGAGAGCCTCCCCCTGGCAGCCTGGCAGGACCAACCTGCTGCTGACTGCTCACACAGCTGCTGGATGGGTCAGCCCTGTGTGTGTGTGCAGGAAGCATGTTTTGTCTTTAATCCTCTAATTGGGAGCTGCAGCAACAACTTGTCCTGAAAGATCAAAAGCTGAGGTACAGGCTCCTTCCTGCCTGGTTCCAGGCATGGTTGGGAGGATTCACCTTCCCTGCACGGTGGTGCCTCCTCTTACACAGGAGCAGCTCTTGGAGCCTTGCAGAGAAAGCTGTAGGGCTGCCTGGTTCCTGAGTGTCCCACAGCTGGAGGGCAGGATCCCAGAGACTGGTCTGCAGCCTTCCCAGGACAGAAACTTACGGTCAGCCCTGCCTGCATGAGGGTGTTCCCTCCAGGGCAGGCTGGGTGCTAAAAGGGACAGTTGAAGCAGGTGATGGGACTGGAGAAAGCCTTGTTGGCCACTTAGCATCTTCCCAAGCAAACCCTGGAGTGTGGAAGGTTGCTCCAGTTGTGCAGGGGACAAAGCTGAGCTGGTCACAGTGGAAGAAATGCCCTTGAGACTGAGTGTCACTTCTGTGCAGCCCTTGGGGTCCTTGCCAAGAGCAGACAGATATCATATGAAGCCAGGGCTGCCTCACTGTGTGATTTGCAGCCCAAATTCCTCCTCACTGTCATCCCACACAGATCTGCAGGGTTTCTTAGAAGAAAAAGAAGCCTCTTTTTTTCCTCTCTCCCAGCTGTGGATTGAAGTGAGGTCCCCAGCCTCATAGAAGGCCTTCATAGGAACAGCATGGCCAGCAGGTCCAGGGAAGGGATTCTGCCCCTGTACTCAGCCCTGGTGAGGCCACAGCTGGAGTCCTGGGTCAGTTCTGGGCCCCTCAGTTCAGGAAGGAGATTGAGGTCCTGGAGCAGGTCCAAAGGAGGGCAAGCAGGCTGGTGAAGGGATCCAGCACAAGTCCTGTGAGGAGAGGCTGAGGGAGCTGGGGGTGTTCAGCCTGGAGAAGAGGAGGCTCAGGGGAGACCTCATCACTCTCTACAACTCCCTGAAAGGAGGCTGGAGCCAGGGGGGGGTTGGGCTCTTTTCCCAGGCAACTCTCAGCAAGACAAGAGGGCATGGTCTCAAGTTGTGCCAGGGGAGGTTTAGGTTGGATATTAGAAAGAATTTCTTTCTGGAGAGGGTGATCAGCCATTGGAATGGGCTGCCCAGGGAAGCAGTGGATTCTCCATCCCTGGAGATCTTTCAAAAGAGCCTGGATGTGGCACTGAGTGCCATGGGCTGGGAACCACAGGGGGAATGGATCAAGGGTTGGACTTGATGATCTCTGAGGTCCCTTCCAACCCAGCCCATTCTATGATTCTGTGATTTCCTCCTGGCCAGGGTGTCCTGCTGGCTGGGCCTCTCCTGCACACTGCTCCCAGCCCCCTCTTGCAAAGCCCTGGGTGCCTTTTCAGCTCAGCTTTTCCCATCTTTTAGTGAAAGGGGCCAGGATTACCCCTGGACCTCCACAGCCCTGTGCAAACCTCCACAGGTGAGATGTGCCCTGAGCCACCAGCCCTTGCTCAGGACAGAGCTGGCAGGGGATGGTGTTGGTTTCCATACAGCTGGAGTCAGCAGCTCATAAAAATGCAGCAAAATGGTCCATCTGTCACATCTGCTGGCAGCACCTCACCTTACCTTGGCTGTGCTTCTGCCTCCAGAGAATCAAAGCCCTTCTGCACCAGCAATAAATGCAGATTCTCACCAGGGTCTGGGATGTCCTGGCCATGCAAGGGACAGGCAGGTGAGGGGCCACCAGGCAGGGCAGTGGGAGGAGAGGGGATTGCTGCTCTTCTGATTTTCCTGTGCTGTGGTTGCATTTGGGCTGTCTGAGAAGTGTTTTCTCTGAGCAGCTGCTGGAGCAGCTCCTTGCTCTGCATGAGTAATGGGGCACAACCCCCCTGCAGCTGCAGCTGCAGCTCAGGGCAGGGCTGTGGATAGCTGGGGGAGCTCCAGGGACAGATGTCACTGCTTGATCTGCAGGCTGCCCCTCCTGGGCTGGCATTCAGCTCTCCTGCAAACACCAGTGCTTGGTTCTCCTTGGGCTGGGCACCAGATGAATGAAGAGTGCCCTGCCCTGCCTGCCTTCTGTCACCAACAGAGGGACCACCACGTCCCTGATGGGGATGCAGGTTCTGCTTCATGTTCCCATAAAGTTTAGGTGGATTTTTTTTGTATTCTAGAGCCTTATTCTGCATTGAAAATTGTTGTTGTGAGCTCTTGGAGTGCAGACTGTTAGGGTAAGGTGGTTTAGCAGGTGTAAAGTGGTCCAAGACTGTCACTTCATTCCTGACACTGAGTGTGAGTGTTGCTTCTCTGCAGAAACACAGCAGGTATGCAGGCCCATCCTGGATGTTTTTCCCTCCTCTGTGCATCTAATTTTAACAAATAACTGTGTTTTCAGTGACCAACAGTAAAGTCCCATGTCCAAGGTCCATAGCAGCTGATCACACTTAAGTCACTTTATAGTTCAACCTTATCACCCTTTCTCTATAGAGAAAGCAGTGGCTTATGAGCTTGGGCATTGCAAATGTTTGCCTTTCTTCTCATTTTTACCAAGGACAGACAAGTCTTGGTGTAGAGCACCTTGTTAACCCCTCTCCTGCCCTGGTGGTAAGGCACTCTGGCCTTGAGTCTGGGTCTGTCCTGCTCCTCTCCTGTGACTGATTTGGCAGAGCTGTTCTGGCAAGGCCAGCACGTGCAGCAGTGCTGGAGTTGAGTCCCATGAAGCTGTTTCCAACATCCGTGGAGTATCAGAAATAAACTGCTGAGCTCTGTCTTGGTGCAGCAGGCAGGGAAGGGCAGGCAGAGGGGGTGGCTGTAGCAGCATGGAGAATGCACAACCTGTAGCTGGGCTTGCATGGTCCCTGATTCCTGCTTGCTGCAAGGGTGGGTCAGAGCAGTGTTGGTGATCCACAGAGCCCAGCTCTGCTCCAGGCCTCTGCATGCAGAGGGAAACATCATCTCCAGGGAAACAGCCTGGGGAGCAGCAGTCCTATTCCCTGCAGCTTAGTGATGCCCCCTCGACCTCCTCCTGCGTGGTAGTGGTGGGGGTGGAGGGGTGGAGGGCAGGCTCCAGGTTTTACACTGAGCAGAGCTACACTGAGATGTGAATTCCTACAGTCCTGGCAGCAGCACAAATGTGCCCAGCAGCGTGGGTGTCACCGGGACCTGGTGGGGAGGTGGGGCTGTGGCAGAGCAGTCAGCACAGCTGAAGCCCTCTGCATAAGGAGCTGTTTGTTCAGCTGAATTGTTAAACCCCATTGACAAGAGCAGCCTCCCCTCCCTTCTCTCACACTCGAGGAACTGGGGTGGCCACACACTGATTCTTTCTCTTGTCTTCAGGCACCGAGTCAGGGTTATTCTTTGCTGAATCCCTCTGACCAGCTTTTGCCCTTTGTTCTGCCTCTCTGCAGGCTTACGAGTGGGCCTTGGAAGGGATGAGACACCTCGCCTGCATCAGCATGGAGGATTGCAGCTCTGCTGAGCACTGCTCGGGGGTCATCAAGTGCCTGGAGAGTTACAAGGGGCAGCACCCAGGCATCAGCGATGCCCGCTTCCAGGAGATGAAGGAGGTGGCCTGCGAGCTGAAGAGTGACAAAGCACTCAAGCAATGGAAGTTTGCGTGGTCCAAATGCCAAGAGACCAAGCTAGTTTTTGAAAAGAAACTGGAAGCAGCCTTGAGAACAAGGAAGTCTCTGCTGTCAGACCGCAGAGCAGCTGTGGGGGAGCAGTCCCGGGCCAGCAGTGAGCCCAGCAACCTGTCCCACCTCAGGCACTCCCAAGGGGCCACCTCCGGGTCCCACTGGGACAGGACTTGCAGCGTGTCCCACTGCTACAGACCCAGCTCCTCCCTGGGGTGGAATAAGGAGAAAGCTCCCCCACACTCCCTGAGCTGCCCTGGCAGTGTCAGTGCTGGGGAAGGATTTGTCTGCCAAGCAGCTCTCAGCTCCGCTCCGCACTCCAGCAGCGAGGCCTCCAAATCTCCAAAGCTGCCCGAAGAAAAGCCAAACCTAGAGAGCATATCAGAAACCCTGGAGGTGAAGCCATCCTGCACTTCTGCTCCAGGCTCTGGGAAGCTGCCTCCCAGGAGGATCCTGAGGAAGGCCCAAAGTTTTGACCTGCCCTGTGGGGAGAGCCTGTGGTCGGGCTGCCAGAGGACGCTGAGCGAGCCGGCCCGGTATGGCAACACCGGGGTCTTCATCAAGGGGCTGGAAGTGAGCAGCACCGAGCTGGTGGACAGGACATTCTCCCTGAGGCAGCCAGCCACCCCCTCCTGGGCTGCAGACTCCATGCTGGAGGGACAGAAGGGCTGCCTCTCTGCCTCAGAAGCCCGGAGCTGGGGCAGGTAAGTGACTGTGGCACTGGGGGCTCGGGTCCTCAGGCTGGCAAGAAGGCAGCCAGCAAAGATGCGAAGGGCTCTGTGGTGGTGATGGGTTCAGGGCAGAGAAAGATGTAGCTCCAGCTTCCCCAGCCCCCTGCAGATGTGCTGAGCAGGCTCACAAACGTGTCCCCTGACACCTCCCTTTGGGGAGAGGCAGAGAAAGGGGATCTCTTGCTGTTCCCCTACAGCATAATTCCTTCACCAGAGGATAGAACAGTTCCTAGGCAGGAGAGTCTCCAAACATTGCTGGTGCTGGGGGCTGGGGATCACAGGGTCATGGTGCTCAGGGAACCAGCAAGGCAGTGGTGAGGGTGCAGTGGGAGATCAAAGTCCATCAGCCTCCTCACTTTTTGGGGGAGGCTGTAGCCAGACTGGTGGGGGGCACTTCCAGAACTTTGTGACAGCTTCTTCGCATGTAAGAGGGTGGTAGTATTTGCTCATCAGGGCTGAAATCTCTGTTTGGGTGGCTTACAGCTGGCTTTTGTTCTTTTCTATTCTTTCTCTGTGCTTGAAGATCTCAGCTTAACTTTGCTGTCCTAGTGCAATGTGCCTAGGATGTGGAGAACCCAAGGATGTGAGCTGCTGCTTTCAGCTGCTCTCCTGGGAGGTAATAAAAAGATAGATAGCGGTAGAGGTGAAAAACCAATGGTGCATGCAGGGGGACCACCAGAGCTGCTACACTGCTCCTGCTGTGGATGGGGTGGTGCAGGAAAATCCTCTGGAAGGGGCCTGGGATATCCCAGCATGTGGAAGGAAAGCTGATGGCAGGGGATGAACACAGCAGACAGGAGGACAACTGCTTTGCTTCTTGGAGTGCTGCTTTGCTTCCCCGCAGCGAGTGCTGAGGGGGGTGCCCAGCTCCTCTGGGGGAAGCAGAGGTGTCAGGACTGCAGGCACAAGCTGGAGGAGTTTTTGTGCTGTACTGCCTCACAGTGGAAACCTCGAGTAACTCTTGAGTGTTCCTTTCAGAGATGGGTGGGGCAACCTGGACTAGGAGCTGCTGGTTGAGGAAGGGATGTGAGGTTTGTTTCCCACTGTCATTTTTCCTGGGACAAGCCCAGCAGCACCTGGTGGTGTTCTCCCAGGTGCACCTTGCCTCCCAGTGCATCCACAGGCATCAGGCTGATGACTCCTCCCAGGAGTCATGTGGCTTCTTTCCCTGTTTCAGGAGTGTGTCTGTTTGCAGGGCAAGCTGGTGTGTCCAGAGCAGGGGCTGGGTGAGCCTGGGGTGTGTCCTGCTGGAGTTGGGTCAGGAGGTGTTCAAAAGATGGGTAGAGGAGGTGCCACAGGGGAAGGTTTAGTGGATAGGGGTTGTAGGGCAGACTGTTGGACTTGATGAGACTTTGTAGAGGTCTTTTCCAACCCTGGTGATGATTCTGTGACTCTTAAGGACCACAGTGATGTGGTGCTCCCCCTTCCTGAACAGAAAAGCCTTGGAGAACCCACAAACTTTGGGTCGGTGCTCAGGGTCAGAGCCAGCACAGACACTTGTGAATTTGAACTGGGGTGGTGCTAAGGGATCTTCTCATCTTCAGACTGGGTCTCAGGGAACGTTTCTGGAGGGAAGGCCCCTCCAGGGGTTCCCTCAAGGCTGAGTGCTTCCCCTTGCAGCAAGCTGCGGCACATCATTGACGAGATGGTGACGACAGAGCGGGAGTACGTCCGCTCCCTTTCCTACATCATTGAGAGTTACTTCCCTGAGATGGAACGTCCCGACCTCCCCCAGGACCTGCGGGGGAAGCGCAGTGTCATTTTTGGGAACCTGGAGAAGCTCTATGATTTCCACAGCCAGTACTTCCTGCGGGAGCTTGAGAGCTGCTGCAACCACCCGCTGCGGGTCAGCCACTGCTTCCTCCGACACGTAAGACATCCACACACCTTTCTCCTGGGGGGTTTTCGCTGGACACGTGCCCAGCAGTGCCTACTGGGGGGGCTGCTCACCTGCATGTGGCTCTTGGGGAGTGGGGGGACCACCTTGTGCTGGGGTTGGACTGGGATGACCCTGCGAGACTGAGCCCAGGCAGCAGCAGATGCTCTTTGCCTTTCCTTGGTGCCTTTCCTCTTGCCACCCAGAGACACCACCAGGGAAGCAAAATGTCTGCTTCTCAAAGCCCAGCTGTTTCTGCAGGGGTATCCCCTACCTTGCCATCTGCTTGAGGTGTTAGTGTGGAGTGACTTCAGTGAGTGGGGGTTGCAGACCTGCAGGTCCTGTTGGAAAGGGCTGCTGGGGAGACGCGTGGAACACTGGTCTTAAGCTCAGCTGCCCCATGCATGTTTGATGCTTGCAGGTAAAGGGGGGTATGCTGGGACATGTAAAAAGCAAGGGGACAATGGCCTAGCTACTGTAGGAGTAGGAAGGCAAGAATGTTCCCTGGTTCTTAATAAACTTGAAGCAAAGTCATTCCTGGTGCCATAGGGGGCTCTGGTGCAGCCTGAGAGAGGCAGAAGTACAAGAGTAACCAGCCCAGGGCATAGCCATCCCTGTGTCCTGGGTGTCCTGGTCTCACATGAGCTCTCTTTTGCAGAAAGACCAGTTTGGGATGTATGCCTTGTATAGCAAGAACAAGCCAAAGTCAGACTCCCTGCTGGCCAGCCACGGCAATACCTTCTTCAAGGTAAATTCCACTGCCTGCATCGTGATTGCTCTTGGGGTTTGGATCATTGATCTGTTGATCAGCACCATCTCTTGAATGAGCCTAACTTTCCCCTCATCACTACCTGTGCTTCCCTGGCACAGCTCGGCACAAGTGTATGTGGGAGGGAATGGGCAGAGAGGTAGTGGATGCTTGGAAAGGAGCCCAGCACCCAGCAGCATTGGTGCAACAGCCTCAGAGCAAACAGGGTTATCCCTGTCAGGAGAGATGGGGGTGTCATTGCCTCCCTGGGGACACGGGGCTCTCCTCAGGAAGCTGCTGCCCTTTGCCTTTCTCAGTTCAAGTTCTGTTCAGTTCAAGCTCAAGTTCACTCCTCTGCCTTTCTCAGTTCAAGCAGGTGCAGCTTGGGGATAAGATGGACCTGGCCTCCTACCTGCTGAAACCCATTCAGAGGATGAGCAAATATGCCCTGCTCCTGAAGGACCTGACCAAGGAGTGCAGTGAGGCCCAGGAGCAGGAGCTGAGTTACCTCCGTGCAGCCCAGGAGATGGTGAAGTTCCAGCTCCGGCACGGAAACGATCTGCTGGCCATGGATGCCATCCGTGACTGTGATGTATGTCCCAGGGGCCTTCCCTGCTGGGGGGACACAGAGCCACCCTGCTTCCCCTTCTCTAGACTTTGGGGCCTTTGGGCTGTCTGGTGAGCATTCCTTGCCGGGATGGCATAGGAGGATTCCTGAGGTGCAGGGCAAGGGAACAGCGTGGCTTGGAGGTCTCCCAGATCCCTAGGGCAGGCAGCCTGGATGCTGTTGCCCATGAGCGTGCTCCCAGGTGCTTACTGGCAATGTGAGGCAGGCTGGCAGCCTTCAGGATGTCTTGGGTCCTTCCATCTCTTTTGAGTTGGTGATAAGGTCAGGCAGTTTACAAGAAGGAATTGAAATTCATGCTGATGCCAGGGGTAGGACAAAATCAGGTGGGTGGAGCCTGGAGGAAAGGTGTGGAAAGTGCAGCACTGGAGGAGGAAGGGGGATCTTGGGCTGAAAGAACTGACTTAGAAGTTCTCCTGGTTAGAATTCCTTTCCTCTTCAGCTCTCATCTTCCTCCTAAAATAATGCAAGGGCTGCTGCCTTCAGTTGCCACCCCAGAGGATTGTCACAGATCTGCACAGGGTGACAGCAGAGGGTGTTCTGTCAGGTATGCCTAGGAGGAAGGGAAAGCTCTCCCCAGAGCTCTGAGCCAGTTGATCAGTGCCACACAGCCCCACCTCTTCAAGGGCCCTCCCCAGCTGACAGGTAGCTTCACCTGGGCCACAGCCATGTGGGACCCCGCTGCCCAGACCTGATCCTGCTGGGATCTGAGCAGGATGTTCCCTGTGTCCAGGTGAACCTGAAGGAGCAGGGGCAGCTGGTGAGGCAGGACGAGTTCGCCATCTGGCTGGGCCGCAGGAAGTGCCAGCGACACGTCTTCCTCTTTGAGGACCTGATCCTCTTCAGCAAGCCCAAGAGGATTGAGGGTGGCTTTGATGTGTACATCTACAAACGTTCCTTCAAGGTAAGGGCAGCCCTGCAGCTCCCTCTCCTGCAGGGGTGTCCATGGCTAGGTTCCCCATGGACACAGGGCAAGCAGGAGCCTAAGCAGAAGAGCTGTTCCCACCAAAGCTGAGCCTTGTCCTGGCCACACAGTGAAGCTGTAAAGGAATATTTCACACGTGAATGCCTGGGCCTTCTCTGTGCTGTGAGACGTGGGGCCAAGGTTTGCTGAGGGGTGCGGAGTGCGAGGGAAAGGCAGGGAGTGTGTGGCAGGAAGGTGGTGCCAGCTCTGGATGAAACACTGGGAACTGCTCTGTTGTGTTGATACCGGACCTGCTCCTGTCCAGACCCTCAGGCTGCTTCCCCTTGGGTCTGCTGAGCTGGGGATGCACTGGATGTGGGTGGAGTTTCCTGCTGGAGCCCCAGTTGATGCTTTGCTCTTCTTTTCCCTGCAGACTGCAGACATTGGTCTGACAGAGAACTCGGGAGACAGCGGCCTGCGCTTTGAGATCTGGTTCCGAAGGCGAAAGTCCAATGACACCTACATCCTCCAGGCCAGCTCAGCTGAGACTAAGCAGGCCTGGACCAGTGACATTGCCAAGATCCTGTGGCAGCAGGCAGCCCGCAATAAAGGTGTGATTCCTTCCTGGGGCATCTCTGCTGCCAAAGGTGCGGGAGGCCTCTTCAGCTCGTGCTGTCCTGAGTAGGTTTGGAGTCTGTTCCCAGGCAGCTCTGTGCAGCAAGCAGCTGTGTGCCAGCATGCAGCCTCTGCAGCATGTGCTGGGCTTGGCTGGGCATGTCTCTTCCTCGCCCCTCATCCCCAGTAATCTTGAGCAGCCCAAGCTCTGTGTGAGACTGCCTGGACTCCATGAACCAGGGGGTCCCAGCTTGGGGCTGCCAGCACTGTCAGCGTGGGCTGTGCTTCTTGGAGCAGCTCTGCTGCTCTCCTCATGCTCTGGGTCTCTGCTGGAGTGGCAGCTGGCTGGCTGAGTCCCTCCTCTCCACCCAAGGCTTCCTGTTTGGTAGGACCCTCAGGGGTGGCATGGCACTGAGCTGCTTGGCCAGATGAGGGCATGATGGCTTCTCTGCAGAAACTCCTCACGGCTGGGGAGCTGGGGGGAGCAGATCTAATCTCAGGCCTTGGGGAGCAGCCTGGCCTGGGGCTGCTTAGTGCCTGTGGGATGGGTTGGGGCAGTGTCATGATGTGGCTGTGGTCTCTCTCTCCAGAAATCCGTATGCAGGAGATGGTCTCCATGGGTGTGGGCAACAAACCCTTCCTGGATATCAAACCCAGCGAGGCAGCGATCAATGACCGTGCCATCGACTACATCATGAAAGGCAGAGGTCAGCACTGGCCATGCCTCCCTCCTTGCTCCGTGTGAGCGAGGCAGGGCTGGTGCTCAGGGATTTTTTGGGATGTTTTCTGGCAGGTGCCAGGACCAGAGCATCGATCGCAGTGTCTCTCTTCGACCATTCCAACCCCTACAAAAGGAGCCAGGCACAGCTCTCCACTGGCGGCACCCCGGCTCCCTATGGCCCTTCCTCCTCCTCCTCCTCTTCCTCCCTGCTGGGACCCCTCAACCTCCACATGTACCTGGACCAGGCTCTGCTGCCAGGGGTCCTGGCACCCCGACGCCCCTTTGACATCGCTGCCCGCATCGTGGAAGATGAGCTGGAGCAGGAGACCAGCAGCCAGCCCTCCCTGAGTATGTAACTGCTGTGCCCCAGGACATACAGCATCCATACAGGGGGGATCCATACAGGATACATACAGGGGGAATCCATACAGCATCCGTACAGGGGGAATCCATACAGGATACATACAGGGGCAACATAGAGCATCCATACAGGGGGCAATACATACAGGGGGAATCCATACAGGATACATACAGGGGGAATACGTACAGAATCCATACAGGGGGACTCCATACAGCATCCGTACAGGGGGAATCCATACAGGATACATACAGGAGGAATACATACAGAATCCATACAGGCGGAATCCATACAGGATACATACAGGGGCAACATACAGCATCCATACAGGGGGAATACATGCAGCAAACATACAGGGGAGAATACATACAGGATACACACAGGGGGCAATACATACAGCATCCATACAGGGGCATACAGCCCCTGCCTGTGCTCTGCACTCACACCAGGCTCACTGCCCCATAGCCAGCCTGGGGCAAGAGGGGCCCAGCCCTCCCACTCCAGCTCTGGCTGTGCTCTCATGGTGGGAATTAGCAAAGGGAAGATCCATAGATCCAGGCACAGATCCAGCCTGGTGCTGCTGTGCCTTGAAGACGGGTGCCGGTGTCTCTCCCTGTCCCTCAGGTATGAGGCATTTGGTTCACTTGCTCTCATTAGCCCTGGTCCAGTGGCCCCTTGGGTTCCCTGTGTGGATTTCCCTGGCCAGTCCATACCAGTCTTCAGCACCACTTGCTACACTTCATGGGCTGTTTTATTACCTGTGGCTTTCCAGAGGCCCAGACAGAAGTGTGGCTTATCTGTGGGCTTGTGGGGCCAGTGCCTCTGCAAACAGATAGAACATCTAGTCTATGCTGGGCAGGTCTTGTAGACCAAATCCATGGTCATCAGAATGACTTTCTTCTGTTCCTCCAGCAACAGACAGCTCAGAGTCATCACACTGCATGTCAGGCAGTGGCTCCAGTGGTTCTGACAGTGGCTGTGTCTCCAGCATCCCACAAGAAAGCTTCTGTGAAGATGTGGGCTCCTCATCCTTCATGCCCCTCAGCTCCCAGCACAGCTCTGCAGTGGAGGAGAAACCCAGGTTCACCAACAGCCAGTACATTTCTGCAGTAAGTGCCAGCAGCCAAATTCCTCTCTTCACTTTACCTGTTCCTGCAACTGCTTCCCCAGGTCAAGCCACTGCCTCTCATGGGGGGACTGAAGACACTGGTTTTGGGCTAGGAGTCACTCTGGGGAAGTGAGCTTTCCTCCTGCAGAGACTCTCCTCTTCTGGGGCAGGTGAAAGCCCCTCTGTTGTCAGAGCCCTCCCCCCCTGGAGTGGCCTGGATCCCTGAGGGGATGCTCTGGAAAGGACCTGCAGTGCTGGAATCTACAGCAGGAATGGATGCTGCACACAGGAGCTTTAATACTGTCACGGGATGGGTGCACACAGAACCTCCTGGGATGGATGGGGCTGTGCTGCAGATGCTGCTAAGCTCCTTTCCTGGAAGGTTTGGGCCTTTTGGGGACAGCAACGAAATGGAGGAGGCAGGAGCCTGTCACCGAGTGTCTCCTCTTATGTTCCTTGGAGTTCTGAGCTGCTTCCCCTCTTGCTAGATCGTGTCCTGATGCTGTTGTCCTCTAACCCTGTACTAATGCTGGCTTCTCTCCTCTGCAGAAAGCAGACCCTAAGTCCCTCGACAATAGTGTGAGCCCCACCTATGCCACCCAAGGAAGCAGAGTTGTTGTAAGTAGCCCCTGAAAGGGATTTTCCAGCAGCTCTCAGTGCTTCTCAGGTTTGTCAGTAGCTCTGAGTCAATAGACTCTTACCCTCTGTTTGTTTCTCCATGAGAAGTTTTCAGCATGCATTCCTGAGCAGTCTCTGAGGCTCTAATTCATCTGGTCAGGGAAGATGAGCTCCCACAGAGATGGCTCCTGTTGAGCTGTCACTTAAAAACAGCCATTCTGCTGCCTTCTGGGTTTGAAGGAGCAGAAGCAAAACCACTTTCAGGTAGTAGAGGCTTGAGCACCACCTTAGTGTCAGTGTTCAGATGAGCTTTTTTCCTCTGAATGCTGCCCAGCTGTCTAACCACTAATCTGTTTCTTTGTGGCTGTTTGCTGAAATGCTGCTCTCTGAACTGTCTTGGAGAATCCATGGTATTCTCCCCAGGCTGGATTTATCCCAGAGTTTCCTTTAAACCTTAACTGCATGTCATCAGGCAGAGGAATCTAGTAGGTTTTGATCAGGATGTCCTGAGGGAGCTGCCAGCTGTTGCTCCTGTATGTACTGATTTCTGGAGGATGCCTCATCTGCCAGGAAATTGCTGTTGCTCTGAGGAAGGATGAGCCCTGGTGAGACCCACAGCCACAGGGCAGCCCTTGGAAAGTCATTTCACAGCCCACCCAAACTCACTTGTTTCTGGTTCAGCTTTTTCCTCTCTTGTCCTTAGGACTGAGCCTCCCTTTTCACCAGGAGCAGGAATGCAGGAGTGGCAGGAGGGTGGCTTGGATGGGCAAGGCACAGGGTGGTAGATGGCTCATAGGTTTGGCATTGCAGGAGTGTTACAAGCACACCAGGACCATGGCTTGCAGTCTGCAGGGAGAGCAGATCCTGGCAGAACCAGCCAAGATTTCAGCTCCAGGGCCCCTTCTGGGCCACAGACAGATCCTTCCAAGTGGCCACAAAAGCAGTGGGGTTTGCTGGCCCACTGCTGGGGGGACAGTGAGTACCAAAGTGTGGAGACAGCCCCTCCCCAGGAGTGAGGACCTGCCAGGTGCTTCCAGTACAATGTTCTCCCTCCCTCCCCAAAAACAGCTCTGACAAAAAGACAAAAGCTCTGACAGAAGGTTTTCAAGCCTTTTGTAAAACCCCTGCTGGCCGGGCCGGAGGGACCTATGGGACCCCTGCCCCCTCTGGGACTGCAGCCCCTCTAACCATTGCCCGTGCTGTGTTCCAGGTTTGATTGCCATTTCAAACTCCTTGAAGACCTCTGACCATCAGGAGGAGACAGTCTTCACCTGTGAAGATATTTATTTTGTTTTTGTGTTTTACACACAATTAGACTCTTTTCAAACAGCCCCAAGCTGACATCTGCTTGGAGGGAGTCCCAAGAAGGTTTCTGTCAACTACACATAATAGCTTTGGTGTTGGATGGGACCTTGGCATTCAAAATTTGTTAACCCTATATTTATGAGTAATAAAGTAACATAGCAGTTTGGAGAGAAAAAAAAACGTGTTGTTTTTAAAGCTATGAGCTGTATAGATTTTTGTTACGAGTGACTCTGTTCCTATTTGTTCTGTAAGCTGCACATTTTATAAAGATTTTGGAAGGGCAATAAGTGAAGCTGAGGTATTTAAGAAAAGCAGTGTAACTTTCTGTTTCAGGGTTATATTGACCTGGAGCTCAAGATTTCACGTCCTTCCTTATGTTCTAAATATGTCTATGATAGCAATAATTTATTTTCTTGGCTTAACACTTCTGTTTTAATAAAAGCCATTTCATTGTTATGGTGAAGTGTTTCTTCAGATGATTCTTCCAGTGCCTCAGTGCTGAGCTTACCTCTGTGCTAGCCCTCTGCCAGCTCCTCCCTCTGCACTAACCCACTGAACCCTCTCACACCCCAACGTGTTCCCCAGGAGAGGGGGAAGATCCTGGGGAGCAGCATGTGGAGACTCCCCTGGTGCCAGTGGGAGGGCTGAGGCAGAGCAGGGAGCTCAGAGCAGGGATGTCACCAGGCATGACAGTGGGGGGGACACTTGCTGGTGGAGGTACAAGCCACCTCATGTCCTGAGTGTGTCTGGGTCTCTGTCTCTCTCTTGGGTCAGGTGCCAGTCACAGAGGGTGCCAGTGGGGAACCCCAGCATGCCTGCTCCCAGCTGTGCCCCAGGTTTTGGGGTGATGGGATGGCTGGATGCTTTGCCTTTGACTCGGCCCCACTCTGGGTACTTCAGTCCTACTGTCCTGGCTTGCTTGAGGCACTGTGGATGGTTGTGGCCTCTGAGAGGAGCAGGTTCTGAACATAATGGGTTGATTATAATTCTGACCCTTTAATGCATGTTGTTTGAAGTAGCACAAGCCCTCTGGAGCACAGCCATGCCCTGTGTTCTGAGGCAACCTGGTCATGAGTAACATCTGAGCTCCCTGCCTGGCTGTGACACCCTTGCCATCTTCTTGGAGGAAATGAAAAAAGCATTTTTGGAAACAGGAGTTCCTTGCTGCTAAGATCCTGTTTATTCCTGGTTGATGGAGTGCTGTAAGCCAGGTTAGCAGAGCAGGGTGTCACATCCAGCTGCTGGAAGCTGTAGCAGCAATTTCTTTCACTGCAGTTTTTTCCCTGACTCTGCTGGGAGGGAGCTGCCCTGCCCTGCCCTGTCCCTGTCCCTGTCCCTGTCCCTGTCCCTGCCATGGACTCAGATGTGAAACCTCACCATTACCCTCCATGTACAAAACATCAAAGTTGGGAATTCCTGGACTGTACATAAAAACACATTAGCTTTTTATGAGCTGGATGTTTTTTAAACCTTGTTCTGTTTTTTTTTTTTTTTTTTTTTTTGGACAGAAAGGAGAACACAGCTTGACACCTTTTTTTAAAAATTGTGTGGGAAACACAGGGATGATTTATTTAAAAGATATTATTTTTAAAAGAAATTCAAGATTTTTGAGCTGTCATGACAGCAATAGCTCATGTAATAAGGGAGTGAATTTACTAATGCAACAAGACAACCATGAAAATTCATGAGTTTCTCAGTTTCAAAGGTTTCTGCATTGCTGGAAAAATCTTTAATAATGTTTACCTGACACTTTTTTCAGGGTTCAATTGATTTGTCTAATAAAGGTTATTTTCTTTATATGAATCTTGTTTGCATTGTGTCTTGATTTCAGGGTGGTAACCTGGGCTGCAGAAGAGGAAACAGGCACAGACTGAGAAGAGCAAGTGTCCCTGTGGCAGAGAAATGTCCTCTCAGAGTAGGGGTGGGAGATGGAAATGTTTTTCTCATCAGGTTGTTGGAGAGGGTGAAGCTGACACCTGATGAGCAGTGTCAGCTCTCCGCCTCAGAGCTCCCAAAGTTCTCAAACACAAAGTGCCATGTCTGCACAGGGTGCTTAAAGCATGAAGTAACTGCTCCAAAAGCCTTGATTACTTTTATTTCCTCAGGCAAATAATATTAGAAAATACATGAGCTGAAAGAGGGGATTAGAACTGTAGAACCAGAGAATTACCAAGGTTGGAAGAGACCAAGATGATCAGGTGAAACCATCAGCCCTACACCATCACAACCAGTAAACCCCCTCCTGAAGAGAGCCAAATCTGCCTTTGGTTTTTACACCCCCGGGGATGCCCGGCTGCCCCCACCACCTCCCTGGGCATCCCGTTCCAACGCTTCTGCACTCTTTTGGTGGAGAATTTTTTCCTAATATCTAATCTGACCCTTGCCTGGAGAATCTTGGCCCTATTTCCTCTTGTCCTGTCGCAGGTCACCGGGGAGGAGATCAATATTCCCTCACTACAGCCTCCTGTAGGGAGTTGGAGAGAGCAATGGGGTCATTAAAGGCTCTTAGATGTACAAGTCATTTAGTTAATGACTCTCATCACTTCTGAAAAGAGCAATCCCAAAGCAGCCCTTTACCTTCTGGCTGTTCCCTGTTTGTTTTCTCCACATTTTTTCCCACTGTGGGAGTAGTTTTTACTCAGCTGATACGTTCCAACACTTGGAGCAATCACCAAACTCCGTGAACACACATTGCTCAGGCTGCATTCCTCCAGCCCCAACAAATCATTGTTTCCTGGTGCTAGAAAGCTGATTTTCCCAGAAAAGCCAATAGGAGCTTTACCACTCCCACAGTTCCAGGAGCATTGTACTGAGCTCCATGACACCAACCATCAGACCTTCCCTTGGGGCTCACCACCTCCCCCTCCTTTCCTGGGGAAATTATTGCTGGATGTGATATGCTGAGTCTTTACTTTCTACTTTGTTAAACTGCTCCTCATCCCTCCCCTCCTTGTAGGGCTGTCCAGGTGTTTGTAACAGCTGGAAGCTGCCAGGCTGTCCCAGGATGCAGAAATTCCTCCCGGTGTATTACTCTCACCTGTGAAATCATTCCAGAATATGTTGCCTTCTCCCCATTTGGCCTTCTCTTCTTTGCCTTTCAAACCTTTTCTATCCCTCCATGTATTAACAGAGTACTTACTGGAATCCACAGCTGTGCTTAAATCAGTTCTTGATGACTGATAACGTTTTGAGAGCTTTAATTGATATATGTGGGGGCCCCCCTCCTCTTGCTCCATCCCTGTCCCACTGCACTTTTGGAATAAATTTTTGGAATCAATTTTTCAGCGTTAGAGCAGGCACCAGCAGAGGGGGCAGGTGGAGCATTTTTCAGCTGGACAAACCAGGCACTGCTGTTCAGCCCTATAGAAAGACAAAAATCTGGAGAAGGCTGCAGTGATCTTATCAATAAAGACATGTTCCTGGTTGCTGAAGGTGTGCACACAATGCACCCAGCTGTGATGCACCCTGTGGCACCACAGTCTGGCACATTGGTCATTAACTAAAGGAATAAATGTTGAAATGAAAACATCTCACAAGCTCCAAACTCCAATGTTTACTTGCAATAGTTTGCTTCAGGACTGAAAGAAAAAGTCTTAATTTTTTTTTTTTATAACATTTCCATGAAAATCAGAAAGAAAATCCCCATGCCTGCCTGCCTCTCCTACTACATCAATTTAATAAAATAAAAGCACATAATTTCACTCTGTTCCCCTGAATTCAGCTGGCAAAAACAATTTCTCAAGTCTTAGAAAGTTGAGAGTGTGCTGAACACCAGACTGGTTTGGGTTGGAATGGACCTTACAGATCATCCACCCTGACCCCCCTGCACAGGCAGGGACACCTCCCACCAGCCCAGATTGCCCCAAGCCCCATCCAGCCTGGACTTGGACACTGCCAGGGATGGGGCAGCCACAGCTTCCATGGGCAACTAGGGCCAGTGGGAGAGTGGCCACCGAGGGGTGGTATGTTCCAGTTTTTTTGTAAAATACAAACCCGTAGCCCGATTCTTGGTGGTGCTGTGCGTAGGGTATCATTGCTTTGGGGTTCTCTTTTAGGTGGGATGATGTCAGAAGAGTTCAGCAGTGCTTCTCAGCATTCCTAAGGCATGTTTTGCATAGCAGGAGACCTAAACTGCAGATGTGTAAGAAAGAGCTCCCAGATTAGAAACCAGTAGACAGGAATGATATTCCCATGTTCCTCTGTCCCTGGAACAATTTATAAAGCTCCAAGGTATTTTCTTGGTTTTATTTCTCAGCTTCTCCCTAAATGAGTCCAACACCATGCTTCTGGAAAGAAATGCCAGAAGAGAGGTAAAAGGCTGTAAAACCTTCAGCCTTAAGGCAATTACTGTTAAGATTTCTTTTGGATTCTCTTTTACGTGGGGCGATGTCAGAAGAGTTAAGCATTGCCTAGGACATAGAGGTTCTTTTAGGCTCCCAAAGCTCCGAATGAATGGGACTGTCCAAAAAATGCAAATAGTGACCTCTGAAAACTTTTGCTGGCCCTAACCCTCACATGCCACCCTACCCAGAGCACTGCCAGTAACTGTGCTACGGATTTGCATATTTCAAAAAAACTCAAACATACCACCCCTCGCCGGACACGCTCCCACTGCTGCTCTGTAGGACTCTCACAACTCCGAACAAATCAGACGGGACAATAAATAGAAAGAGAGGCCACTGAAAATTTTGCTGACCATGACACCCTACCCACAGCACTACCAACAATCAGGCTACAGTTTTCAGCTTTACCAAAAACGTTGAACATACCAACCCTCGGCAGCCACTCTCCCACTGCTGCTCAATAGGGCTCCCAAAGCTCCGAACAAATAGGACTGCACAAAAAATGCAAAGATTGACCAATGAAAACTTCTGCTGGCCCTAACCCACACATGACACCCTACCCACAGCACCACCAACAATCAGGGTACAGTTTTCAATTTTACCAAAAAACTCAAATATACCACCCCTCGGCGATGACTCCCCAATGCTGCTCAATAGGGCTCCCAAAGCTCTGAATGATCAGGACTGCATATAAAATGCAAAGAGTGACCAATGAAAACTTCTGCTGGCCCTAACCCACACATGACACCCTACCCACAGCACCACCAACAATTGGGATACAAGTCTGCATTTTTCCTAAAAACTCGAAAATACCAACCCTCGACGGCCACTCTCCAACTGCTGCTCAATAGGGCTCCCAAAGCTCCAAACGATTGTGATTACACAAAAAATGCAAAGAGTGACCAATGAAAACTTCTGCTGGCCCCAACCCTCACATGCACCCCTTACCCACAGTACCACCAACAATTGGGCTACGGGTTTGCATTTTTCCTAAAAACTCGAACATACCACCCGTCGAGGACCACTCTCCCAGTGCTGCTCAATGGGGCTCACAAGGCTCCGAACGATCGGGACTGAACAAAAAAAGCAAAGAGTGACCAATGAAAACTTCTGCTGGCCCTAACCCTGACATGCATCCCTACCCACAGCACCACCAACAGTTGGGGTACAGGTTTTCATTTTTCCTGAAAACTCAAACATACCACACCTTGATGGACACTCTCCCACTGCTGCTCAATAGGGCTCCCAAAGCTCGGAACGATCGGGACTGCACAAAAAATGCAAAGAGTGACCAATAAAAACTTCTGCTGGCCCTAACCCTCAAATGACACCCTACCCACATGCATCACAAACAATTGGGCTACGGGTTTGCATTATTCCTAAAAACTCAAACATACCACCCTTCGACGGACACTCTCCCACTGCTGCTCAATAGGGCTCCCAAAGCTCCGAACGATTGTGATTACACAAAAAATATAAAAAGTGACCAGTGAAAACTTCTGCTGGCTCCAACCCTCACATGACACCCTACCCACAGCACCACCAACAATTGGGCTACGGGTTTGCATTTTTCCTAAAAACTTGAACATACCACCCCTCGACGGACACTCCCACTGCTGCTCAATAGGGCTCCCAAAGCTCTGAATGATCGGGACTGCCCAAAAAAGCAAAGAGTGACCAATGAAAACTTCTGCTGGCCCTAACCCTCACTTGACACCCCATCCGCAGCACCACCAACAATTGGGCTACAGGTTTGCATTTTTCCTAAAAACTTGAACATACCACCCCTTGCCGGTCTCTCTGCCACTGTAGCTCAATAGGGCTTCCAAAGCTCCAAATGAAGATGATTGACCAAAAAATGCAGAGTGACCACTGAAAACTTCTGCTGTCCATAACCCTCACATGCCACCCTACCCACAGCACCACCAACAATCGGGCTACAGGTTTGCATTTTTCCAGAAAACTCAAATATAGCACCCCTCAGCAGCCACTCTCCCACTGTTTCTCCACAGGGCTCCGAAAGCTCCAAACAAACGGGACTGGCCAAGGGGTCTGGCCAGCTGGGGACCTCGGGGGTTTCCCATATTTCTTCTGCTATTCTTATTTCCCAGGGCTGGCCAGGAGTTAATCCTGATGTTGTGCCCACATAAGCGGAGTTCCTAATCCAACTCTTATTTTATAGCAGCCATTTTTTTTCTGAGAAAAAAACTTCTTTTCTTTGGGGGTGACAAGGCACTGGGAGGTTGTGGAGTTCCTTTCTCTGGAGTTATTCAAAACCTGCCAGGATACAGTCCTATGTGATCTGCTCTAGGTGACTCTGCTTTAGTGGGAGACTTGGGTTGGATGATCTCTCAAGATCCCTTCTAACTCGGACAATTCTGTGATAATGCCCGGAGAGGAATTGCAGCTGCCCAGCACGGCTTTCACAGCTCAAGTGTGGGCTCCCCAATGATGTTTTTGCCTGGTTGGCACTTACATACCTCTAGATAGGACAGAATAAAGATAACCCTGCTAATTGTAGACTAGAGCAGACTCTGAAGCTCCAGAGCTAGTGCTGCACCCTGTCTGTTGTGTGCCTGCCCTGACCTACATTCAGCCAGCACATGGGTGTACTTCACCATGTGTATCAGAAGCCGTGGGGTAATGGTGACATCCTAGTGGATGCTCTGGGGGAAGGAAGCTCCTGGGGCTGTCACTGTGGGCAGCTGGTGTGCTGAAATTCTGGCTGGTCACATCAGGTTTTGGCAGATAAAAAGTGGTCATGAAAGGCTGTGTTTGCAGAGCCTAGGGACAGGCAGGATCACTCGTGTGTCTTGAGAAGTAGCATGGTGCCACGTGGTACCTGAGGTGCAGCGTCCTGGCAGCGGTGTGGCTGCACTTGGGCACAGTGAGCATCACATCCCAGCGTGGAGATCACGTCCCATCATTGGCATTGTACCCTGGCCCAGGCTTCACAACCCATTGTGGGCATTGCACCTTGGCACGGGTGTCCCATCCCACTGCAGGCATTGCACCCTTTAGTGGACATCACCCCTGTTACAGACATTGCATCCTACTGTGGGCTTTGCACCCTGGCCTGGGCACTGCACCCTGTTGCAAGCATCCTGCTCACCTGGGACTCCCTGCTAGGCTGGTAGAGGAGGCAGGGGGAGCATAAGCCATGTAGTTCTTCCAGCTGGTTTGACTAAAGTGCCGTGAGGAAAACTAAACCCGTTCCCCTGCTGCCCCACCTGCACGGAAACATTACCCCTGGAAATGGGCAGGGCTGAATGGTTATTATGCTGTCGGAGAGGGCTTGTAATAATGAGCTGCTCATTAACTCCGAAGATTTCTGGTGGAGTAGAGAGCATGGGATTTGCCCTTGGGAAATGACAGGGCAGGGGAAAAAAACCCCACTGTCTAAATTACCTTGTTGCACAGGGAAAGTGTTGAAATGAGTCAGAGCTGCTGGCACAGAGGTTAGAGCCAAGATGGGAAGAAAGGAGGAAAAATAAGACGTGGGCTCTTTGCCATGACCCCCTCCCTCTCCAAGACATTTTCCTCCCGCTCCCCAGGAACACCACCCCATCCCACGCAACTGCCAGGTTCCTTGTAGATCTTTATATACACATTGCTTTATTTAGGTAGCTTATTAAACACTAAAGATATCTGAACGCATATATAAAAAAACCCCACCCCAACACAGAAAATAACATTACTCTTCAGCCCCCCAGATGTGCAGCACCCCCAGATGTGCAGCTAGGGGTACCTATTTGCAGCAGCTGCACTTGGCAGAGGGGGGGCCCTTGCAGACGCAGCCCTGTGCACACTTGGCACATCCCGCTGGGCAGCAGGAGCAGCAGCCTGTGGGGAGGGAGAGAAAAATAAGTCAGGGGTGTTTCTGAGCGAGTCCCAGAGTGGGGTTTGTGGGGATCCATTATGAGAGACCCCCCATAATTCTCTTTCAGCAAAATCCCCATCCCCAGCAGTGTCTCCTGGGGGAGGCTTGCATGGAGGGCTGGCTGCAGGAAGGCAGCAGAGGGTGCAGTACCCCAGGGCCCCCCAACCCCTCTGCATGCACAGGGCTCTGCCCTGGGGTGATGGCATCGGGAGCAGCCGGAAGAAATCCCGGTGCCAGTTTTCCCCCCAAGCATCCCCCCGTGGTGAGCCTGCTGAGCCGGAGTTTTGGGTTATGCCAGGAGGCTTGTATTGCCGGGGGGGGGGGGAGGGGGTTAATTTACCCCATGTGTCCTTGGAGGCAAAAAAAGAGAAGGAGTAAACTCAATCCTGGCAATACTGAGCCTGACATGACGCAGTGCGTCCAGGGATGTGCAGTGAGACCCCCCCCCAAGTGCTTCTGCCCCTCGGTGAGGCTGGGAGACCCCTCCCTTACCTTTTTTGCACGATGTGCATTTGCAGTTTTTGCATTTGCAGTTGTCCCCGCATGTGCAGGTGCCACCTAAAACACAGAGAGAAGGAAACAAACGGGTGAGAGAAGGGTGGTGGGAGGGGACACCCCCATTTCCAGGAATGCTGCTTAAGGGCGAGAGCCGTAGGGAGAGCATCGCCTCCCCCCGCCCCCCCCCCCAACACCGGCTGAGGCTGGGGCTGGGACTGGGGCTGGGGCTGGGGCTGGGGCTGGGGCTGGGGCTGGGACTGGGGCTGGGACTGGGGCTGGGACTGGGACTGGGACTGGGGCTGGGGCTGGGGCTGGGACTGGGGCTGGGGCTGGGGCTGGGACTGGGACTGGGGCTGGGGCTGGGGCTGGGGCTGGGGCTGGGACTGGGACTGGGGCTGGGGCTGGGGCTGGGGCTGGGGCTGGGGCTGGGACTGGGGCTGGGGCTGGGGCCTCCTCAGCAGGGAGGTCAGGGCTATTCCGTGCCGCATCCGGGAAGGATAAGAATCGCTGTGCTGGGAAAGGATTTAATCAGGATGAGAGCACCAGGGATGGCGGAGGAGCGGGAGGGAGCAGGCGGGAGCATCGGTGATCCCGCCGGGATGCTCCGGCTCCCGCAGCCTCCAGGGGAGCCAGGAGGAGGAGGAGGAGGAGGAGGAGGAGGAGGGCGCTGGCTTACCGGTAGCGCAAGGACAGTCCTGGGAGTCCATAGCTGTCTGGGCTGGGTGCTGGCAGTCGGCAGGGTCAGGCGACAGAAAAAGGAGCTTTGGGAGGACTCGTGGCCGCCTCCTATTTATCCTTGGCCGGGCGAGAGCGAGTGCAAAACCCCCGCCCCTCGCAGGCTGCGCACGGCTCAGCCCCGCACGGCTCAGCCCCGCACGGCTCAGCCCCGCACCGGCCCCGGGCGCTGCTGATTCACTCCTGGGGTGGCACCGCCCGGGGGTGCTGGTGGCAGCAGGAAGGGCTGTCTGGGTGACCCCCACTCTCCGCTACGATGGTGTGTGTGTGTGTGTGTGTGTGTGTGTGTGTGTGTGTGTGTGTGTGTGTGTTTGGGGGTGGTGTTTGTGTGTGTGTGTGTGTGTGTGTGTGTGTTTGGGGGTGGTGTTTGTGTGTTTGTGTTTGTGTGTGTGTGTGTGTGTGTGTGTGTGTTTGGGGGTGGTGTTTGTTTGTGTGTGTGTGTGTGTGTGTGTGTGTGTGTGTTTGGGGGTGGTGTTTGTGTGTGTGTGTGTGTGTGTGTGTGTGTGTGTTTGGGGGTGGTGGTTGTGGGCAGAGAACGGCCGGCTCTCATCACACGGGTGGCACCTGCCTTGAGGGCACTGCTCCACTCCCAGGGCCTGGGGGCTGAGAGTGAGAGGCCCCCACAGCCCAGCCTTTTGCCAAAATTAATTTCAGCAGCCCCCAGCTGTCGGGAGGGTAGTGTGTCCACTGATTGCCAAACTGCTGGGAGCTCTCAGCCCCTTCCCCCCAGAGCCAGCACAGGGGGGTGATGGGGGCTGGCACAGGCAGGTGACAGGGATGCGGCCCTTGCCCCAGCCCCCATCCCATGCCTGACACCCTTCCCTCGAGTGGGAGCAGCAACAAGCTGGACTGGCCCAGCCAGAGCCTGCTGTGCCCTCCCAGCCCCAAGGACGATGGCACCCATGTCCCCTCGGCGCCGTGTATGGCATCTTGAGGGCCCTGGCTGAGGTGCTCCAGCACACTCGGATGAATTAATTTCTGTGAGCCATTAGATGGGTGCATGGGGGAGGAGGGCAGTGGGGGAGCTGCCATCACCTTCATCAACTCCTTTGACAGGTTTTACCTACCCACTCAAAAAAGGAGTGAGGGTTTGGGGGTGGAAGGCACAAAGAAAGGATCATGCTTTCTGAGATTTTTGGGTGTAGAGAGAGACTCCCCCATGGCCAGGATGCATTGCCAGCTGTGGAGCATCCCTCGTCCTCATGCCCAGGGTTTTTTGCGTGCTCCTTGGTGGTGGTGCTGCTGCTGCTGTGTCATCCCTGCTGTCCTGTGCTCTGAAACTCCTTTGCTCCAGGGTTTGTAACCTGGATGGGCCTTCCCCTGCAGTGCCTGGCTGGGGCGGTGCGTTGGAGGCAATGCTCACCCAGCCAAAGCAGCGGCCCAGGGAGTATTTTTACCACCCAGCTGTCTGGGCATGTTTGGAGCTTGTTGGGTGACCTGGTGGGGAGCCGTGCCAGCACCTCTGCTTGGCGTCTCCTCCAGCCTGGGAGGAGGGAAATGGGTACGGGAAAGTCTGAGGAAGAAGGAGCTGATGGGACTCTTCCTCACCCCCCTCGTCCCACTGGTGGCTCCTCTGTGCCTCAGCGAGCCAGCCCAGGAGTCAGGTGAATGTCATGCTGCTGCTGAGGCACTGGGGCATGATGGCAGGGATGGTGCCAAGGACCAGGCATGTGACAAGTCAGTCAATCCCAGGAAACAGGGAAACACAAACATGCTGAGGAACACACGTGCAAGTGGCTGCCCCACATCCCTGGCTACAGCACTGTGTGCTGGGTGTCATGGCAGAAGGGGTGACAGGACTTCTCCCAGGGGTCCCACATGAGCTCTGCTCCTGGAATAACAATCCAAGGACTCCTGTGGTGCAGGAATATGCCCAGAGAAATGCTTCCAGGAGCGTTGTCACGGATGCATGGGCAAAAGCAATGTCACCTCAGCATCCACTGTCCTCCAGCACCACCTGGGACTCTTGGACACCCAGCCAAAGTCATGGTCTGGGCAGATTGCCCCTGTGTCCAGGAGATGGTGGAATAGGGATACAGGGACCGGCAGCCCCTATTAAGAGGTCCTTCTCCAGTCAGGGGGGAGGAAGGCAAAGCCCACATCAGGGGAACTCCAGGCACAGCTTGTAGTGGGGGTGACAAGCTGCAGAGCCAGGACCCCAGGAAGACCTTCCTGATACTAAAATACAGCCCATTGCAGGGCTCTGTGAGCCTGTTTGCCTTCTGGCTCCTGCCCACTATTTGCTGGGGGCTCCCCATCATTTAAATAAACCTGATGTGGCTCCCCAGAGCTGGCCAGAAGGGCAGGATCTCTGCTCAGTGATTATTTGTCAACCCTTGTTATGCCAGAGCCTCAGCCCTCAGTGGCTCCTGTTCCCTGTCTGGAATTCCTGTCTCTGATTGCTGTGCAAATTAGTGGGGGCGAGTCAGTGGGATGCTCCAGCTCTCCAGGCATGGCTGAACATGATGCTGGCTGGTGGGATGGTAGCAGCTGAGCTGGTGTAATGGCTCTGCAGGACATTGCAGGGATAGGTGATGGAGGCTGACAACTTCTCAGAAGGTGTGGTGGAGGCACCCGTCCCCGTGACAGGCTTGGGATGACTAGATCCCATTGCCCAAAGCCACGGGATGGTGCCAGGGCTGGTGCTGGCAGCTGGCAGTGACTCAGAGCCGGTGCCAGGCAGGTGAGGAGGAACAGGCAGAAGCTGGCTCCCGAGGAGGTGACAGGTCTGCCCTGATTCCCCTCTGAAGGACGTGTGGCTCCAGTTAGCCATGGTCATGCTGCAGGACATGATGGACCTGCTTCAGCTTCCAGTTGCCTGTCATTTTCTGCAGCCACCCAAGCATGCAGCCTTCAGTGGGCCCTGCAGATGGTGACAGGTCCCCTCTCCTCTCTCTGAGGACACGTGGCTCCCCAAAGCACTTACTTGCTCTGGCATCGATGTCCCCTCTGGAATACTGCCAGGTTTGGTGTCACATCCTGCTGTGGGCAGAGCACCATGGTTGGAATCTGCATGGCCCAAGGGCAGGGCCCCTGGGAGTGAAAGCAGTGAGGGCACAGGATGAAGACCCCAGGAGACAGTCCCTGCGGGCTCGCTGCATTTCACTCTTGCCTGCTGCTTGCCAGGCAGGGTGCTGATGCCCTGTAACCCACCTGGGACCAGCTTTTCAAACTGAAATGAGAAAATGAGGGAGTTTATGTGTCTCCCCTGCACCCAGCAAATGCCAGCAGGAAGCCGCGGGAGTGATCCCTGCTTGGAAAGCAGGCTTGGCTTTCCTCTGATGGGTATCTCAGATTATTATTTGCTGATGATAAACAAGTGTTTAAAACAAGGGAAATAGGTGCTGACATTGTTTTGTTTTGCCAGCAGTTGCCAGCCCTTCGGCAGAGGAGGAAGAGGATGAATCACCTGCCCCGGGAAGCTGTTCCCAACTGCTCCCCATGTGCATAGGCAAAGGCTTGGAAACCATTTGGGTGTGAAACCGGATCAGTGGGGTGACCTCATGCCATGGAGGCTTCTCTTTTTTTTTTTTTTTTTTTTTTTTCCCTGAAAAGAATGAGCAAAAACTTTTTTGTGTCTCAGTGACAGCCATGTTCTAAACTCATTATCTGCTTTCCCTCCTTGCTCCTTCCCCTGGAGCTGCCTGCTTCCCTGCCAAAGCCCTGCTTGCACCTTGAGCACAAAGGTGGGAAAACAGATCCTGGCTGGGGCTTCTCTGGTTGCTCAGATCCCAGCAGGCACACCGTGTCTCCAGTTACTTGGGTAAATGCCCTCTGCAGTGAGCTTTGCTGGCCCATCCTCATGTCTGTAGCAATGAGCACACACTGTAGGCAAAGGCCGGCACACAGCAGGAACAGGATGAGCCCATTTCCAAGAATTGCATCTCCTGCAATCCTCCAAGGCTTTCACAACCCCGCAGCAGGCTTTGATGTGGGCTGGTTGTGAGCCACCTCGCTCCCAGTCAGCTGTGCTGGGGCCGAGAATCCCAAATCCAGGTTTCTGAGTCCAGTTCAGCTGCTGGCTTGTCCTATGGCTCTGGGCAAGGGCTTGGAATTTATTCCATATTTCTTATCTGTAAATGAGCTATCAATATTACCTTCCCCATGAAAAAACAGAGCAGAGAGGGTGGTGATTGGCTAATTGTTTATTCTTAGGAGAAAGGGAATAGAACAAACACGTCAGTGTTGCCATGCAGTTGGGTGAGCCTGAGCCTGCAAAGTCCCTGCTGGTTTTGGGGTGAATCCCAAGGGACCCCAGTGCCAGGCAAGGTGTAATCCCCCCTGATTGTATGGGCTTCTGGGGCTGGGCAATGTGTGTTCAGGCATGTCTGGAAGATGAAAGGGATGATTCTTCTTTTGATCATGAAATTCTCATAAATGTTAATGGGAATTACTTCGAGGTCCAATGAGGGCAGGACTGCAGCCCCTCAAGGGGAGGAAGGGGGTGAGGACCAACCTGGCTTTGTCTGGGAAGTAAACGGGCTCCAAATGACCTTTTCCCCCACCTGAGAGAGCAGAGTACTGCTAGGTTAGGGACTGTCCCCTATCCCTGCACACCCTCCTGGGAAAGGAGATCCCCAGGTGTCCCCCAGCTTGACCATCATGGCTGGGACCTGCATGGATAGGCTTTAAGCATCACCTGAACTCCAGGCATCACTTTAACTTACAAATCTAATGCTTTCCCAGTGTACAATTGGGATTTACTTTTTTTTTTTTTTTTTTTTTTCTTTTTTTTCCCTTCATAGTCCCTTTGCGTCTTTCAGGTTCCCACAGACTTCAAACTCACCTGCTCCAACTGTTCGCTGCCTCCCCCGGCTGAAACGTGACCTGAAGTTTCCAAGTATCATTACCTTGGGCATATTTAATTATTTTATTCCCCTTTAGTTCCTAATTAGAAGCCAAGAGCAGAGGGATGAGTAATCCCCTGGGCTGTCAAGTAGCCACTTGCCTGAGCTTGCAAAGAAAACACCAACCCCTTTGGAATAAAGGTGTGAAATAAAAGGATGTGATATTTTCCTTGATGTTTTCATAGCCCTGCCCCTGAGATCCAAAGATCATGGTTGTCTGTCCCAGGAGTGATTCATGCAGCCTCTCTGCCAGGTCTGTCACAGTGGTTCTTCCCATCCCTGTCTGAAGGCATCTCCCATCCCAGGGATGTGCATGGGGCAGGGGGAGAAACACTGCTCCAGCTCAGGAAGCAAACCTGGGATGGGGAAGTAGAAAAGCCCCCCCAGACAGCAAAGCTGGTTTGCTGCTGCTCAGACAGGCTCAGCCTTCGTTTCAAGAAGTGTTCAGGCGTGTAAACAGAATTACTTCTCCCTTCCTGCTCCCTCCAGACATATTATCCCTTCCTCCAGGGCTGGAGATGGTTAATTTTGCCAATGTTTTCCTGAGCTCAGTGTTTAAGTGCTCCTCAGGGTTTAGCATCTCACTGGGGGAGACAAAGTAGGAGAGTCCCCTGCCAGGCAGATGAGAGTGTTGGGAATTTTTGGGGAGATCTGAAGTCTGTGTCAAGAAAGGGAACCTGTCTGGGTGACAACTCTTAGCACCTGTTCTGCTGTCACATGCTAGAAAGCCAGCAGCTAGGATCAGGTGTATTTTGATAATATGCTATGTTATATATCATATAATAACATATTATATTTATTATATTTGTTATATTACATAATATTCATAGAAGCATATAATATCTCAAGTTGAAAGGGACCCATGTGTATTGAGTCCAACTGCAATATGTTACATTATGTTTAGATATGATCGATACACATATATTTATATTCTGTCAGGAGCTAGAAAAGAGAAAGCACCAGTTTCAGGGCATGGCTTTGCTCCAGGATGATTCAGGAAGGAGGATGGCAATGATCTCTTGCTTCGTACTGAGACCTCTGCTCCAATGTCACCCTTGAGTACAGGCACCCTGACCCCAGCCATACAGCAGCCCCGGCTGTGCTGCAGCTGTACCTGGGCACTCCACCAGGATTATATGGTGGGGGGAAGGTTGGATGGCTGTGATGTGAGCTTTGGGGGTGGCCAGACCTCAGGACTGGACACTGTCACGTATTAACACCAATGACAGGTCTTTCAACCTGAAAAATTGTGATTTTAAGAGTTTCAAAGCCAGCAAATCCAAACTGGTAGTTGTGAGACGTGGTGCAACTGAACTGTGTTGCAGACACACCAAACTCAATACCATAATTACAGATGCAAAATGATATTCACAGCCCAGCTCATACATATGTAATGAGAAGTTGGAATTTTCATCTACTGACAATTTTACCAGCCTATAAATGTTTCTGAGTGTAGTTCTTCCCCGTTTTGCTCAGTTTGGTTTGCAGAGCCCAGCAGAGAGATGCTGGGGGTTTCAGCTGGGAGGACAGCAGTGTTTGCTGGGTTTCAGCTGGTGCTTTGCTTTTATGCTCAAGTATCCAAACCAGCACCCAGCAGGGGAGTTCCACTGCCAGGCTGGCACTGAGACCCACGCTCACCCAAAATGGATTCACAAAGGGGGAAAAAAACCCACCCTCTTTAATATGCCCTCTGCGAGTGCTGCCTTGTTATCCCTAAGTATAATGGTGCATTGATAGAGCTGCCAGAAAAACTTGGTAAAAACAATTCAAAAAAAAAAAAAAAAAGAGAGAGAGAGAGAGAAAAAGGCTCATGATCTCTGAGCACAGCTTTTGAGAGTCCTCCTTGACATGCAGGGCAGGGATGCTGCTGCCAGCCAGGGCTTGGCCAAGGCACAGGTCAATGCCAACCAGGCCATTCCTGACAGCTCTCCTAGGAGTGAAGGATCTTTGCCCTCATCCGGTGGCCTCTACAGTGAAAAGCTGCTGTCCCAGTCCATCCTTTTGCAAACTTCTTGCTGGGATGGAAGTCGGAATGTGGCAGTGGATGGCAAGTGCTGGGACTGGGCACTGGAGTGCTGGGTGGGGAGTATTTAGAATCATAGAATCAGGTTGGAAAAGACTCTTGGGATCACCAAGTCCAACCATCATCACTACTCTACAAAGTTCTCCCCTAAACTGTATCCCTCAACACCACATCTAAACAACCCTTAAACACATCCAGGGATGGTGATTCAATCACCTCCCTGGGCAGCCTATTCCAGTGTAAGTTATGTGTGATTTATGGCACTCTTGAAGGCTATCCTCTTAAAATCCGTTCTTAAACCCAAAAATAATCCATGAATTTTTAAAGTCAAGACCTTGAGCAAGGGGTCTGGGGACAAGGAGGGAACACCCCTTGGCTGCAACTGGGTGCTGATACAGCAGGGGTACAGCCAGGACCAATTTGGCAGTGCTGCCCGGGGGGGTGATGGCCTCTGCCCTCCTGCTCCCAGCTCCCCTCGCTGCCCCTCAGAGATTCCACCTGCTCCCCAGCCCCTGCAGTCCCACACCCCACAACACCCATTCCCTCAGCCCAGCTGTCGTCCCCCCGACTCCCATTTGCCCCAACCCCAACTGTCCCCCCCCCCATAACCCCCATCCCACTGCAGCCCCCATTTCACAGCACCCCCACAGCACCCCTGCCCCACCACCCCCCCACCCACAGCACCCTCCGCCCCCCATCAACCCCTATAGCACCCCCCGCCCCCACCCCTGCCCCGCATCACCCCCGCCCTACAGCACCCCCCACAGCACCCCCTGCCCCCCCACACTCCTCACACCCCCTGCTGCTGCCTCCTCATAGCACCCCCCATCCCACTGCAGCCCCCACCTCACAGCACCCCCACCACACCCCCACCCACCCTTGTCCCCACCCCTGCCCCGCATCACCCCCGCATCACCCCCGCCCTACAGCACCCCCCACAGCACCCCCTGCCCCGCCACACTCCTCACACCCCCCCGCTGCTGCTTCCCCACAGCACCCTCCGCCCCACACCACCCCACATCACTCCCTATAGCACCCCCACCCCCACCCCCACCCCTGCCCCGCATCACCCCCGCCCCACGGCACCCCCCCCACTCCTCACACGCCCCGCTGCCGCCTCCCCATGGCACCCCCCGCCCCACAATATCCCCGCAGCCTGCAGCCCCCATCACCACCCCGCAGCACTCCCCTAGCACTCCCGCCTCCCTGCACCCCCCGCCCCCCGTCCCGCCCCTCCCCTCCCCTCCCCGTCAGGCCCTGCAGGAGCTGCCGTCGCTCACAGCGCTGGAGCTTCGCGGCCCGGCTGGCTCCCCGGTTCCCGCCCCTCCGGTCCCCGCCATGCTGGTGCCGGTGTTCACGCTGAAGCTGAACCACAAGATCCTGCCCCGCATGGTGGCGCTGGGCCGGTTCGACGGGACGCACCCCTGCCTGGCGGCCGCCACACAGGCGGGCAAGGTAACGGCGCGGCCCGCCCCCGCCTCTTCCTCCTCCTCCTCCTCCTCCTCCTCAGGCCGGGCGGGGGCTCCGTGTCCCCGCCGAGCTGAGGGTCAGGGCCGTTACCGGGAGCCGGGGTCTGTCCCGGTGGTGCTGCTGCCGGGCTCCTGGAGCTTTCCGCCGGGTTGCCCTGGGCCGCGCACCCGGGGCTTGGGCCTGCGGTTCAGCCGAGGGTTTGCGGAGCTCGCAGCCCGGTTCTGGGGTTCGGCCGTGCCGGGCAGCCCCGGTGCCGAGCTGGTTTCCCCGGCTCCCCTGGAGTTCTCCGGGTGAGGCCTTGCTGCCTTCTCGATGGCACCGGAGCCGTCTGCGGGACAGGCTCCAGGTTCTGGCCGTGCCAGCAAAGGGATCGCAAAAGTTCCCAGCGAGGAACGCGAGTCGCCAAGGAAACTGTCCTGTTTGCCAAGGAAACTGTCCTGTTTGCCAAGGAAACTGTCCTGTTTGCCAAGGAAACTGTCCTTCTTTTTTCCAGCGGGATTTTTGTCAAGCCGGGGGTGTCCCTGCTGGACTGGGGCAGCGAACCCCAGCGCTGTGAGGGCCCGAGCCCGGTGCTGGTGTCGGTCCGGGACGGACGGGCTGCCTTGCGGGAGCACTAAACCCGGGGTGTGCTCTGGTGGAGCTTGAAATTGACCCTGAAGAGGGTTAAATGCAACCTCAGTAACAAAAAAACCCCAACAACCCTAAGCTGAAGTGTAAACCCTCAGGTTGCTGTAGATACCAAGGTCGTTCCCCTGTGATGGGTCCTGGCGTTATTATTCATTTTATTTTGCAGCCTTGTTCCCGGGAGGGTGTATAGCAAGGCAAAGGCTTCTAAGGGTAACATCCTGTGATTATGTAGGACTCTGCCCTTCATAATTAGGGTGACTGAATATTGGTTAGAGAGAACAAAACCTTGTTTGTTACCTCCACCACCTAAATGACCCCTGTTCACCTAGAGATGAAAGTTACAGATAGAGAGCAGGTAAACAGTCCTGAATGTTTGGGCTTGTTGGGAACACTGTTTCCAGATGGCTGCAATTTGTTTAGTTTGTTGTTGTTTCCTTTGGTTTGCTTATTTCCCCTGCGGCTGAAGATTTGTTGGTTGCTGTTTGCAGGGATAAACCAAACAACGGTGGCACAACCCTGCTGGCCAGAGCAGGGCTTTTCCTGCCATTTCCCCTTTTTAGTCTAGTTTAAAACTAAAGAATACTTCTCAAAATTGTCAGCCAAAAGCCCCAGTCTTTTGTTCTCACTTTGGCTGAGTGAATGCCCTTCTTCCTCATCACAATTATCATAACACTAGTCTTTAATGTTTGTATACAAACACACATATGCTTTGTGATAATATTTATATTTTTGTTTCTAAAGGTTTTTATTCATAATCCTCATGCCCGAGGGAAGAGAACAAGCACAAACCGACTGGTGCAAAGTAACCAGGATTTGGACATTTCTCTTCTCAACATCAATCAGGGGATCACTTGTCTGACTTCGGGAGTGCTGAACCCTCAGCTTGGTTATGACTGTCTTCTGGTTGGAACCCAGACTAATTTATTGGCTTATGATGTATATAACAATTCAGATTTATTTTACAGAGAGGCAAGTTATTTAACTGTCTGCTTTCTCTTACTATCTTCATTATTTTCTTTTTCTTTCAGTTCTAAAGGTCACAGTTTTTATGTTATTTAGTTAATCGATTATGCTTGTTCTTTGCATTAATTATATTACTGTATTGAAAACATTTAGCCTTTAGAATATGGGGAATATTCCAAAAGAAAAATATAAATATGCCTTGCATGTGCAGGAACAAATTTTCATGGGATGTCACATATTAGCAAGACAAAATATTTAAAAATGTAATAGGCATTTAGAGTTCAGCTACATTCCTACTGATGATGCCAGAAGCTCCCTCTGATTTCTATGCTCTGGTGCCTCATTGTTTGCTGTTTCTCTTTCAATGTTTCCCTGTAGGTTTCAGATGGAGCCAATGCAATAGTTCTTGGAAAGCTGGGAGATATTTCATCTCCACTTGCTATTATTGGTGGAAACTGTGCCCTGCAGGGCTTTGATTATGCAGGAAATGACCGCTTTTGGACAGTAAGATTATTCCTAATGCTTTTGGTGTTACTACGAGATTTTTTCAACGGCACTAATTCCTCTTGATTTTTTTTTATGTGATAAATATTAGCTTTGTTGTTGATCTTTCTTAATCTTGGGTCTTAAACTGTATTTTGGTCAAGTATTCGGTACACTCAGGTGTTACTTGAATGCTGACTGTGTCAGTTGTTGCAGTTGAGAGCATAAAAATAGTTCTGCTTTCTACAGCTCTCATCAGTGTTGAGAACTGTCTCATTTTTAGGTCACTGGAGACAACGTTCGGTCATTGGCACTCTGTGACTTTGATGGTGATGGCAAAACTGAGGTTTGTAACTTTACATGTGAATTCAGCTGTTTGCATGGCCTTGCAGTGAAATTAAAATAATTTTTTTTTAAAGTGGGTTATCAAATATGACGGGTTTATATTACCAGTTATGGCAATCCCTGTCTTGAAGCTGTGGCTGTTCCATACTCTGGTCAGGTAAAGTCATGCACAAATCCCATGAATTAGGATTAGCACTGGTCTCTGGCAGTACTGGTGTGTAAAACTGGGGCTATCTGGAGTCTTTATAGCATTGCTTCTTGGCTTTGACTCCATTGCTAGCTAAATGGAAAACTTCTCTCATTTTTCTTTACACCAGGAGAGATACAATTAAATGCCTGTATCACTTGCAAAGCATCTGTTTCAGTGGTATTTTTTGAGTATGGCTATAAGTACTATTTTAAATTTCAGAGAAACAACTCGCAAGCTTCTTACCTATACAGACAAGCTCTTAAAAAGCTGGGCTGTGAAGAACTTCACTTAGAATTGGTAAAATCACAACATTTGTCTTCACATCCAGGCCTCATGTTTCTTCATAGTCACACAGGGAAATAAAACATTCTTTGCTTTTACTCTTCAAAATGAAAATAACTTGTAGTAAGCAATTTACTGATAAAGATGTGAGACAAACAATCATTTGGAGTATTTTTAAGGTAGACTTTATTTTTTTTCTAGCTTCTTGTTGGCTCTGAAGATTTTGACATCCGGGTGTTTAAAGAAGATGAGATTGTGGCAGAAATGTCAGAGACAGAGGTGAATTACTTCTAACTCTTGTTTATTATAATTGCTGATGGAGCTGAAAGTATTGTGTGCTGCAAAGCTCTGGTTACTCGGGTTCAAATTTATTGTGTAGTTAAATAGTTACTTAACCATTTGGCACAGTGCCTATTCTGCTAGAACTGCAAAAGTTATCATTTAGTTATGTCTTTCATTATGCCTGGAGTGTTTTGCTTTGTTTATTTATAAACCTTTTAGCAGGTTGAGAAAAGTAACTGCTGCTTGACTGAAAGTCAGGGCCCTGTCCAGAAGTGATTATGGCATTTGGGTCATGATGGAAGCTCACAGTGCCTTAGAATGTGTGCTACAGTTTTCCTCAAATGCATGGACACGATCATGGTGCAGTAACTTGCCCCTGTGCATATCCAGACAGTGTTTGGCAAGGTTGTGGGAGTTGCTCTTTAGGTTTTAAGAAAGGAGAGAAGATCCCCACTGTTAAATTTAGGTTGCTTGGAAGTGAGTAAAATACTCTTATTGAATTTAGGAGTTTTCTTAGCCCTTCTGGACCCAGAGTAGAGTAAGTTACAGACCTTTGTCCTTGAAAGTCTGAGGTCTCCTGCTGCCCAGGTTGGGACTAAAGGGCTTAGTTAGCTGTTAAACCACTTACCAAGAGCTATAAAAGTCAAATCTGTGCAGTGCTCTAGGAAAGGAGCCCATTGCTATAGCTGGAATTAGAACTTGGCCTGCAATACATTCTGCAGTCTGTACAGTAGCCACTCTGTGGCTGTGATGTCTGTCATGCTGTGATTTCTAGTTAAATGGAAACTAAAGCATTTTTTTCCAGATCCACAGCAGAATTGTTTTAAATTCATACCTGCAGTGTTAGGGGCCCTGTTAGCTCCTGCTGTTCTGATTTAAAAGGACACAGCTGCACCAAAACCCTTCTTTTGTGGAAGGTGAATTCAGGCAGTAGCAGGTTTGTAAATTTGTGGAAGGCTTTAAGAGTTTGTGTTTTTGTTGTTCACTTGCTCAGCTGAAACTGAAAGCATGGACTGTTGTGACAATCAGGTGTGAAGGCAGCATTGTTTCCTTTCACAGCACCTCACTGGTGCTGGGGTCTTCTCTTCTTACTGAGTGCTTGCACTTTAGAGCAGTCCTTGAAGCTTTTAGGAAAGGCTTTGGGCAGGATCTGTGAGAGGGAAGTGCATTGGGTTTGGAAGCATTTGTTTTATGGTAAAAAAAAAGATCAAGGAGCACAATCAGCTGAGTTTAGTTGAGAAGTTTGTGAAGGATTTAATTTAAGGAAGTCTCCTGTGCTCTGCAGACCAGACAGGCGATTGTAGTTGTTCCTCTTGATATTAAAATCTCTAGTTTTAGTGTGTGGAAAAGCCTGCATTTCAAGCACTTGGTGCTCTATGAAAAATCATGATAATGGTTCTTAAAAGGAGTGAGAAACAGGCTGAGTTACAACTCATGAGTCTTTCCCTTGAGCTGTTCCTTATTCTGCTAATACTTAGCCTGGTGTCCTCACTGTGTTCCAGGAGAAGTCCAACTGTGGGAACTATTAATTTTTATCTTGCTAATCTTGGGCAAAGATTTTCTACCTTTCCCAACCCATGTATTATGTTGAACTTCTCAGCATCCTCAGCTCCTGAGCAATCTTGTGTGTTTGGAGCAGGTTTTCAATAATCATGTGTTAGCACTGATGACCACAGGAATCCTATAAGCAGCTCTGCTGCTGCTTGTGGTAGGAAATACTTGGTCAAAGTTTGAGGGCAACCCTGCTATCTTTGCTGAAGTCTTTCTGAACACGGGCAATGCAGCTTGTGTCAGGAAATTTTACAAACTGATCTTTAAAAATAGTTGCTCCAGTATTCAGTGTTTCCTACAACACACTTATTTAGCATTTTATTGTATGGTGCATATCATACATTGGGTAGACTGTTCTCTGTTTCTTAAAGATGCAGAAGTTTTCACTCCTCTCTGTCTTCTTTCTTATTCCTCTGCCACCACCACCCAAGACTATCACAGCTCTTAGCCCCATGCATGGCAGTAGGTTTGGCTATGCCCTCTCCAATGGGACAGTTGGAGTTTATGACAAGACATCTCGCTACTGGAGGATTAAGGTCAGTCTGGTGCTAAAATATTGCTGAAAGATTGAAGTCTGCTGGGAGTTTGGTACCTCATCTTGGTTCATTCTGATGTTACCCACACTCCTTAGGTGAATTATTTATGCCAAGCATAACACTTAATATAATTTTTTTTTTTAATCTGCCTATTTTTATAGTTGTGTGCAAAATCCATCCCATGTCAGTTCCTTCAGTGGTTTGGGGACTATAGGTGATAGTCCCTTAAGCAACTTAAGCAACACTGATGCAGCCACGTAACTCAGGATGTTTCAGCTTTGTAGGGCTGCTTAAGCAACAGAGAAATTTGAGTTCACTATGAGAAAATATTTCTGGATGTACTGTTGGTCAGTGAACTGTTTTTCAGGGGCTGAATTAATTTTGCATTGAGTTTTTGGGGTTTTTTTTTGTGTATGCATCAGGAGCAATTTGCTGCTGCAGCAAATTGTATTGGCCAGATCCTTTCCTGATGCTTGTTTTATTATTCTTACTGTAACACAGATTAGAACAGTCTATTTAATAGTAATAAGGGAAATGATTCCTTTGGAGGTGGGAGGGAGAGGCCACTGGCTTTCCTCAGTGGTCTCATTCTGTGACTGTATTGAAGACCTGATTATTTTTTTTCCTACAGAATTCATCTTTTTACACTTTTGTTGTTGAGAATTCTAATAATCTGCTTGGATGCAAATGTATTTAAAAGAAAGATCAGCCCCTTTGAGAGCAGTAGACTGGAATTGTCACGCAAGAGCTAAGATTTCAGATGTGTGTGACCTTACAGAAAATGGTATCCAAACTTCCTGTTAAGAGATATCTTTTTATTCCTTTCTGTAATCCCTGTAGCCTCATATCCAGTGCCTTGTATATGTCAAGCATGTCAAATACAGAAAACATACCCAGGTTTCATTGGTTCTTTTTTTTTCTTTTGACATTGTCCTCAGTCTAAAAATCATGCGATGAGCATACATGCATTTGACCTGAACTCTGATGGTGTCTGTGAGCTGATCACTGGCTGGTCCAATGGGAAGGTGAGCAGGGGCAGAACAAGGAGATACAAATCTGAAGCTGTGTGTGAGCAAGGCTGTTAAATTGTCTGAAGGAGAATAGCCAAAAAGTTTCAAAAGGCTGTTGAAAATGGAATGTGGAGGAGCTACCCTGGGTAAGCCTTGTTTGGCTGGGGAGGCTTGGTGCCCTGTGCATGATCAGAGGAAAGCTGCTGGTGCTGTTTGGCTCAGAGTCAATTGCTAAGGTGTGGTGAGGGGTTTCCATGGTGGCAGAGATCATATGCCACATCCTGCAGCTCTTCAGCTCCATCCTTCAGTGTCTCTCATCAGCTAATCACCCTCAGGGACTTTTCCTGGATCTTTTTAGACTACAGGGAAGACAGAGCAGCTATATGACAGGAGAGCAGCCTCAGTCTTAACAACAGCAGGATTAATCAAGCATTAGTTAATTTGATGTAAAGACATTCCATACAGCTCAGTCCTAGTTTCAAGACTGGTGCCTGGTATTCCCCTTTGCTAGAAATGACTGTTCTACCTTCCAAATCTCTCCTGGACACAGCTTGCCAGGTGTTTTGGGTTTTTTTTGTCAAGTGATGCTTCTTTCTTCACCCTTCTCATTACTTTCATTAGCCTGGGGAGGTTTCATTAACTTCCTATCAAGCTGGCAGTCTAGATCCCAGATATTGTGTATCTTAGATTAGGTGTATAACATTGTTAAAGAGAGAACCTTTCTAGTCTTTTCCACTGGCAGTCTGTACTCTGCTTGTTGGTCTGAAACAGTCCCCAGCAGCTAGGAAGAGTCCTGTACTGCACAAAACTGAGCCCCTCTCCATTTGTCTGCAACGAAAGATAATTAGAGGCTGTGGTATTTGTGTAAAAAAAAAAAAAAAAAAAAAAAAATCCCAGCACAGGGGCTGCAGCTGAGAGGAGAGATTGTAAATGCTGCGTTAAGGTTACTTTGGGTTTAGTCCCATTATTGCTGCATAACCTGCCCACGTAGGCCTTCAGTTCCCTCCTTTCCTTCTTCTTGTTTGTAACTTTGTGAAGCAGCTCTGGAGAGCAGTTCCTCCTGGCTGTGTCTGTCTAGAGATTGTTTCTTGAAGGTATTTTTATCATGTGTGGTGTTCAGCCTCAGTTCTGCTCTGAGCAGAGCTGGCTTTTGGTGAACAGCCAGGGTATGGTGTGACATACATTTTGGAGTTGGCTTGTCTGTTCCTGGTGTGCCTTGGAACTCTTCTGTTGTTCCAGGTTGATGCACGCAGTGACCGAACTGGAGAGGTCATCTTTAAGGACAACTTTGCTTCCTCAGTTGCAGGAGTGGTGGAGGGGGATTACAGAATGGATGGGAGCACCCAATTAATCTGCTGTTCAGTTGATGGTGAAGGTAGGAGCATTGTTCAGGGTATTAATTTAATACACAGTAATGTCAGGCACATCACATCATCACAGATTAGCTCCATGTTTTGGTTCCGTAGGGATTTGTATGTGGCAGATTCCCTCTGCTTCATGTGAAGTTAAGGGAGTTTTGAGTTAGGCTAGCTGCAAACACGAGTTTAATATTACCTTCCTAGTGATAATTAGTATGTGATTTTTTGTGATCCAAGGATACATCAAAATTAATTTGCACAGCAGAAGTCCCGTGCCAGTAATGTGATGATAACTATATTCAACACAGACTCTGGTTCTACAGGCAACATTATTAGAGATTAATGTATAGGAGGTCTTTCTGCTTATGTGTGATAATCCCTTGGTTGCTTTACACTGGGTGAAGGAGTTTGGAGACCTAGGGGGTGTGTGTTTTGGTTATCCTGAAAAATTGATAGATTTTATAATCAAAATTTTAGATGATAACAGCCTCTTGTTTCCTAGAAAAGTCTATCCTGAGACTGGAGAACTGGTGGCTTTATCCCACCATACATTCAAGAAGTCTGGTTACAGTGAGTGGAAAAAAATATGATCACAGATTATTTAAATGAGCTCAGGATGAATTTACAGGGATGGCTTCAGGAAAGGCACTGGTGTCATTATCCAACTGCCTGGCCTGAGACACTGGCAGGTCTGGCACAACCCCTTTGAAACAAAAGCCTCCCCATGTTAAATAGCACAGTGTTTTGCTGCCTGTCTTAATGACTGGCTGTGGGGATATGCCCTCTGCTTGGGCTTCAATTTATAAACCTTTTTCACAAGCTGACAGAAGGGCAACATTGTACACAGCTCTGAAGATAACATTCCCCTAGCAGAGGGTAAGATCACTGAACATCATCATGCTCTTCTGATGGGTACATTTCAAACAAACCTTGGCACAATGGGGATGGGAACATTTAGGCTGGAGCCTTTAGGCATTGTTAAATAGTAATAGCCCTGTTGTTGGGGTTTTATGGACAAGGTGTTCTCATAGTCCTGGTCACTAGAGTTCTGTTACGTGAGGTGTCCTGGGTTTCAGTGTGCTTCCCTTTTAAATGAGTGATTTACTCAGAAATCATAATGTGAGTCCTCTTATTGAACCATGTCCATGTTAAATGATTTTCAAGTTCCCTGCAACCTTTTAGTGAGCTTACATAGGCAGCATATGCTTCACAGATAAGAGTTTTGTCCCTGCATTTCCTTGCCAGCTGCAATCAGAGCACACACCCCAAAATGCAGAATGGAAGCCTATAGCAAGCATCTTGGTCTCATCTGTTCAGCTCGTCTGTCTCCACAGACAGTTGGAGAAATTTCCCTAACTCAGAGTTCCACCAGGCTATTGGGAAACAGGTCTGACCCCTTGAAGTGAAGTATTGCTTGGTTTAGAGAAAATCTCATGTGGGTAAATCTGATTTACTGGCTGATAGGCAGTGACTGAGAGTTACCTTCAGACAGCAGCAACTCCTCTGATCAGCTCTAGAAACCCAGGTACACCTTATTAATTTTGCATAATTGCAAACTTGCCTAAGCACCTGAAAGAATGATTTAAGTGGGAATCCTCTCACAAAAGGACCAGGTGCTACACTTGTCTGGTCAGGTGAAGACAGCTTAAAAACAGGTTGGAAATTCACCTGTTTTACTTTTTCAAATGTGCAGTTCTCTTGTCCTGATCACCAGGGAAGTCCAAGCCTCTGTAGGTGTAAATCAATGCTCAGGTTTTCAGCTGAAGACCAGGATCAGTGTCTGCTGCTGAGGTGGTACCAGGGGTCTTGTTACAGAGACAAAAGTTCTGGGGAGGCTGTAAAAGACTTTGCTGAAATTGGGCATGTCTTGTTTCTGTGCAGTCCGAGGCTACCTGCCAGGGGGTGAGGAGATGAAAGGAAACCTGATGGATGCCAGTGCTGAGCAGGATCTGATCCGAGAACTTAGTCAGAAGAAACAAAATCTGCTGCTGGAATTGAGAAATTATGAGGAAAATGCTAAGGTACTACTTAATGTGTAGGGCCAAAACATGCCTATCTCTTGTGATAACTCAATCTGGGAAGCTGTTGTGAGGCAGTCCAGACAAGTCAGAACTGTAGCCTGCCAGGATGCAGCAGGCTTGTCTGCTGGGGGTTCCTGCTTCTGCATTTGGCTTGATCCCTGTGCAAGTTCGGAACTTGCTTTTTGTATTTTAATAAGTAACATTTTCCTTGCTCCTCCTGGCTTGCCAGAGCAGATACATTAGGAGCTGGATTCTGCCCAGCCCTGTTCTTTGGCTTATGACTGCAAAATGTAATTTTCAATGCGTGAACCAAGTTTGGGGTCAGAAAGAATTGTTTGAGAGGATCAGGTGAAGGGGAGCACCACCAGGATATAGGAAGAGTGCTTGTGCCTTGATGGTGGAAATGCAGAACAAAGACCTTCAATAAGGAGTAAATGAATACCATAGCAAGAGGATGGAATTATATAGTATAAACTTGTGCTTAAAACTGAATATATAGGTTAAGTGGTTTTCTGACTAAAGGTCTGGGTAGAGAGCTGAGCTCTACTGACAATAAAGCACTTGAACAAATTGTAGCAGAGATGCCTGGAGCTCCATGTCTGATCCAGCTGCTCTTCACAGCAATGTGAAGTGTCTGGAAACTGCTGTAATGCAACCTTCTCCTGCAAGGAACTGACTTATGTGCATGTTTTCTAGGTTGTCTGAATGAAAATCTTGACATTCTGATACTGAAGGGTATGTGTTTTGCAACAGGCTGAACTGAATGCTCAGTTGAAGGAAGCTGATGGGCAGAGAGGTTTGATTCCAGCAAACACCCAACTCCACACAGCCCTCTCAGTTAATCTGGGCTCTGACAGCCAGTCTGCACATGTGGAGCTGTGTATTTCTACCACAAACGGTGAGTGGTAACCTGCAACCATTGACATTCATTTCATGTAAATTTATGCAAACCTTTAGTTATATATAGCTGATGATTTGCCTGTCTCCCCTTTATTGTCTGTAATTTCCCCTGTGTGGTTGCTTCCCTTTCACAGAGTTTTGAATCAAACTTTGCCCGTTCAATGGGCTTCAGGGGAGAGGAGCTTGATGGAATTTGTTTCTTGTTATGTGTTGTTTTCCAAGGCAATTAACATTTAACTTGGATGAAATGAGTCTTGGTGATCCCTGCAACACTCCTCTTGTTAACATTGACTTATGGCCACCTTAGTGTTGCATGAATGCAGCTGGACCGAACTGGCTTTGTGGCAAACTGGAACTACCTCGAGACAGCAAATTCACCTGGCACCAGGTGTGCTGAGGATGTATTTGGATCCAGAGGTGGCACTGCTGGTCAGCTGGGATTTTTAACAATTCAGAGGAGAGGTGTAAAGAGTTGAGTGTGTTTAATTCTGAAAACAGTGGTGGTTTGTTGCCAAAGGACAGCTGTTAATCAGAGAACTGCTTTTTCCTCCTGTTGCCAAGACACAATCATCCGTGCTGTGCTGATCTTTGCTGAGGGCATATTTGAAGGAGAGAGCCACGTGGTACACCCCAGTCTCCAGAACCTCTCTGGTTGTGTTCGTGTTCCTCTTACTCCACCCAAAGATGTCCCTGTGGATTTGCACATCAAAGCCTTTGTGGGTTACAGGAACAGGTGAGTTTTGTGCTGGGGATCTCTCCTGGTCTCCAGCACTCACTGTGGGACCAGGAAATGGCAATGCTGTGGCTTCATGCTCATCCCATGGGAAATATGCTGTTAATTCCCTGGTGTCCCACTTCTCTGTGTTATTGGAAGTAGAGCTGGAATGCTTTCTTAAAAACAACCTTGCACTTCAGGCCCTGTACAGTGGCTGGTCTGGATAAAGCACATGAGCAAGCCTGGAGACACAGTGGTGTCTTTCAAGCTATGAAGTAAGCCTGAACCCAGTTGTCTTCAGGGCAAATAGAAAGCAGCATATGCTTGATTTCAAGGCAGAACTTTCTAGTTTCCCATAGAAATAAAACGTCTCTTCCCATACACATGAAAACTTTCTCCCTGCTCATGTATTCCAGAAGTGACAGTGCCCCAGGAAGCAGCCTTCTCTGTCTGGACAGGGTGGCATATTTTGAGAGCTAGCCAGCCACTGCAGAAAGAATGTATGGGACTGAATTCCTTTTTTGTTTTCTCCATTTGTTTTAATTATTGGCTTCTATAAGACTTCACTGATCCTCTAAAGAAAATATGCAGTCACATAGCAAAATGGTGAATGTGTTAGCCTAGGGAATGTATTTCACTGGAAGGGTTATGGAAAGTGTAAGCAGTGGGGTAGTATTGTTCAACATTGTGATATGGTACAAGTCCCAATGTTTTTGCCTGGGCAGGATAAACAGCTGATCCCATAGCTGGAAACTGCTGATGTCAGCAGCCAGCTAAAAAAGAACCAGGAACTGTTGCAGTTGGTGAATCCCTGGTTATGTCAGTAACTGTATCTGTTCTGCCTTTGCATTGCTTCCAGCACACAGTTCCATGTGTTTGAGCTGACAAGACAGCTTCCCCGCTTTTCCATGTATGCTCTGAGCAGCCCGGACTCAGCCACGGAGCCCCTGAGCTTTGTTAACTACACCACAAATGAGAGGTCACAGCGGGTGAGTTTCTGCTTTGCTGCCTGCTTCCTGTCCTGCATAGGTGGAGGGTTTGCAAAATTGCCTGAGATTTACAATAGCAAAGGAAAAATTATGCTGTGAACTGCCCTGCTGGCCTTCGGAGCCTCTCTATTACAATTTGACTCAGTGATTTTTTTTCCTCATTTATTTCTTCTTTAAAAGATGCCTCAATTGAGGCATTCCCTGCTTCAGGAGTTTCTCCAGGAACTAATGGCCTGAGATGATGAGGTGTGCAGATATTATTTTGTCTGATGGAATGCCAGAGGCAGCAGCCCTATAATGAGTGAGGAATTTTGTAAATGAGCAGAGAGCAGGAAAAAGGCAGTTCAGTTTCACAGCAGATGAGCAGCAGTGCTGTAGTTTTGGTTCTAAAAGACCTGAATTGCGGGATGGCAGTGATTAGAGACATTTCTCTTGTAACTGTAGGGCTCTGCCATATTTACATAGCCCTCACTACATTAAATGGTCAACACAAAAGCCAAGATGAAACAAAACTTTCCTGCAGCTTCCTGCAGTAGAACCAAGACTTGCTTCCCAGCTTTCCCCAGTCTCTAGACTTTTCTTCTGACCTTGGGCTGTGGTCTCTGGCTGTTGGACCTTATTTTTTTAGAAATATTCAGCTTTGGAGCCAACAATTCAACTGTCATCATTCTTACAAGTTAATGACATGAGTTTCAGGGATGAAGTGTAGTAAAGGGAATTTCCAGGGTATCCTGAACAAAGCGCCCTGGTGCACATCACATGGAGGGACATCATGTGGTTCTTCAGGCTTTCCCCACTGGCAGTGGCTGATGCTCCTCATTTTCTCTTCTCCAGATTGTTATGTGGCTGAATCAGAGCTTCTTGCTACCAGAGGATGCAGAGTTTCAGAGTGGTCCCTTTCAGGTTTGCTTCACTTCCCTTCGTAATGCAGGTCAGCTCTGCATCAAAGTCAAGCCCAGTGGAGAGGTGAGTACCTGCAGGGCCAAGGGGAACACCCATCCAATTACATTCCAGTGAAACTTAAGGGTGGTGCCAATAAAAGGCAGTGAAAAAGACAGATGACTGACCAGTCAGAGGAAAGTTTTCAGGGTGGAAATTTGTGGATCTCTTTACTCTTGGCGGGTAAAAGTCCAGAGCCCATCAATGAAAAAAAACTGTATAGCCTACAGGTCTGTAGGAAGGTATTTGTCCCCACACAGGATGGTTTCAGTGAGCCATAATTTGAGGCATGAAGGCTGCCTGTAGCTTTTGCACTGGTCCACTATGCACAGATGCCTCTATTCCCCCAGCCTCAGTAAAAGCCCCTTGAAATCAGTGTCTCCTTATCCACAAGCCAGTGTCTCCTTTTCCAAGCCACAGAGCTTGCTCCTGCCATGTTCTGCTTCTTGATAGGATGAACTTTTTGAGCCTGGGCAACTGCTGGAGAGGCAGTCCTGCTGGGCAGTTCTGAGAAGTATTTTGACATGGGAGAGGACTGAGGTACTTTGTTTTCTTTCTGACAGATTTCCATCCACACAGATGATATTGATCTGGCTGGTGACATTATCCAGTCGATGGCCTCCTTTTTGGCCATAGAAGACTTGCAGGTGGAGGCAGATTTCCCAGCATACTTTGAGGAGCTGCGGAAGGTGTTGGTCAAGGTGAGGAGCCATGGGGCATTTCTGAGTTGGCATCTAAGCAGTCATGGGGGGTATTGGTATCAGAGGATCTCTAAATTGCTTTAACTTCATGAAAATCAGCCAGCGATGGCTTACTGTGTACTCCCTGAATCACAGAAAGTGTGGGGTTGGAAGGGACCACAAAAGATCCTGGAGTCCAAGCCCCCTGGCAGAGCAGGGTCACCTCCAGCAGTCACACAGAACACCTCCAGCTGGGTTGGGAATGTCTCCAGAGAAGGAGACTCCACAACCCCCCTGGGCAGCCTGGGCCAGGGCTCCCTCACCCTCACAGTGGAAAACTTTTTCCTTCTATTTATGTGGAACCTCCTGTGCTCCAGCTTGTACCCACTGCCCCTTTTCCTATCATTGGACATCACTGAACTCTGTCCTCCTGGCACTCACCCTTTCCATATTTATAAACATTGAGCTCACCCCTCAGTCTCCTCCTCTCCAAGCTGCAGAGCCTCAGCTCCCTCAGCCTTTCCTCACCAGGAGATGTTCCACTCCTTTCATCACCTTGGTGGCTCTCTGCTGGACTCTCTCCAGCAGTTCCCTGTCCTTTTTGAACTGAGGAGCCCAGAACTGGACACAATATTCCAGATGTGCCTCACCAGGACAGTAGAGGAGTGTCCTTCTGCCCAAAGGACAGTGGGACACCCTCAACTCCCTGCTTATTCTTCAGTCTGTAGAATAGGCCCTTGGTCCCCAGCAGCTGATTGTTCCAAATCACATAAAAATATTGCCTGGGAGGCTGAGCTGAGGATTTGGGTCAGGCAGTCAGGTCTAACTCAGCCTGATCATCCCCTTCCAGGGGACATGAAGGACACAACTCTGCCAGGCAGGGCATGAGAGGAAGGAGAATGGTCCCAGGGACGCTGGTAGGTTAAGTTGCGATGTTATTTCCTATTACACTGGGCCAAAGTTGAGTTTAATTACTGTCTTCCCAGAGTGCCAGGGGCCCTTCCTCACAACTGTTTGCCTTGGCCAGGTGGATGAGCACCACGCTGTGAATCAGAGGCTCACTGCTGGCATGGCTGAGCACTCCAACCTCATCCGCAGCATGCTGGTTCAGGCTGAAGATTCGCGACTTCTGGGAGACATGTGAGCAGTGGCTGCTTAGCCTGTGTGCTTTGGGTTTAGAACAGCCAGACTTGGCTTTTCAGGCAGGGAAGAGAACAAAAAAACCCCATTTGTGTGATATATTGGTGGCCTAGTTACAGCTCTTGGTGTAGAATTGGCCCCCACCATGAGATCTCTTTTGAGCTTTGTCTTGTCCTTTAGGTGGAAAACCAGTGTGAGGAAGGCAGGAGGGCAGAGATAGGGGCTTAGCATGGAACAAGGGGGCTAAATCAACCTCAAACTGGTGAGATAATTAGAAAAGATACAATAAGGGAAGAAGGCAATAAAAGCTGTCTGTGGGCTGAACTTCTCAGAAGACCAAGAAAGAAAGTCTAGGTGTTGGTCTGTTCACTCTGACTTTCTGTGTTCTCCTGCTGATGCCCTGTCTTTGCTGTCAAGTGCAGCAGTGAAGAGGTTAATTCCCTGGGCAATTAACAGAGCAGTGTTAATTTCACTGGAGAAAGTGCCATCTCCTCTATGGGTTGCCAGATAAAATAACTGAAAAAAGAGACCTTCCCCCCCCTGGTAAAATGAGTATAACCATCAGGCCCAGGCAAGCCTGTTGTCCTGTAGCTGGCAGACACATGGGTACCAGTGGTGGCCATCCCAACCAGGAATCTTGCATCTCTTGTCCCCAGAGATGCAAATAAACTGGAGTGATTGTTTCCCCAGGAAAACCATGAAGACACGGTACAGTGAGCTGTATGATCTGAACAGAGATTTAATAAACCAGTACAGAATTCGTTGCAACAATCACACAGAGCTGTTGAATAATCTGAAGGCTGTGAACCAGGCAATCCAGAGGGCTGGGCGGTTACGTGGTAAGTGTGTGTGTGTGTTTGTGTGTGTGTGTGTTTGTGTGTGTGTGTGTTTGTGTGTGTGTGTGTTTGTGTGTGTGTGTGTGTGTGTTTGTGTGTGTGTGTGTTTGTGTGTGTGTGTGTTTGTGTGTGTGTGTGTTTGTGTGTGTGTGTGTTTGTGTGTGTGTGTGTGTGTGTGTTTGTGTGTGTGTTTGTGTGTGTGTTTGTGTGTGTTTGTGTGTGTTTGTGTGTGTTTGTGTGTGTTTGTGTGTGTTTGTGTGTGTTTGTGTGTGTTTGTGTGTGTTTGTGTGTTTGTGTGTTTGTGTGTTTGTGTGTTTGTGTGTGTTTGTGTGTTTGTGTTTGTGTGTGTTTGTGTGTGTTTGTGTGTGTTTGTGTGTGTTTGTGTGTGTGTGTGTGTTTGTGTGTGTGTTTGTGTGTGTGTGTTTGTGTGTGTGTGTTTGTGTGTGTGTGTTTGTGTGTGTGTGTGTGTGTGTGTTTGTGTGTGTGTGTTTGTGTGTGTGTGTTTGTGTGTGTGTGTGTGTGTGTGTGTGTGTGTTTGTGTGTGTGTGTTTGTGTGTGTGTGTTTGTGTGTGTGTTTGTGTGTGTGTTTGTGTGTGTGTTTGTGTGTGTGTTTGTGTGTGTGTGTGTTTGTGTGTGTGTGTGTGTGTGTGTGTGTGTTTGTGTGTTTGTGTGTTTGTGTGTGTGTGTGTGTGTGTTTGTGTGTGTGTGTGTGTTTGTGTGTTTGTGTGTGTGTGTGTGTGTGTTTGTGTGTGTGTGTGTGTGTGCAGGGAGCCTGGGATCCCACTGAGGCAGATAAGCTGTGTCTTAGGGGCCATCTGGGTTTGTTAAATGACTTCAGGATTTTTGGCTGGAAACTAAATCAATAGAAGGAATTTTTCATTTGGCAGCTGTAGCCAATTGCATGGGGCAGTGAACTTGGGAGTGTCCAATATCATCTGGGATTATGGTTTTGTAGAAAGGACAGGTCAGAGCAGTGGTTGGTATATAAGCTGATAATGTTGTTGAACACGATTTAAAAAAACATTTCTAAAGTAGTGTTCCTGTTGTTAATTCATAATGTACTATAAAAGCTATCAGTTTAAGCAAGATAGTGTTTATTAGTTCTGTGGGTCTTTGAGGAAGGAAGTGTATTTTTGTGTTTATAGCATCCCTCTTTCAACAAGCTCTACTGCAAAAGTGCTACAGAAAACTTTTCTTTAAAGGATTTTATTTACATTTTATTATAAAGGTCACATTTCACTGTGTGTTTAAAAAAAAAAAAAAAAAGCATGTGTTTAAAAAAAAACAACCTTAATTTTGAGACTAGACCTAGTAAGGTTTTTTTACTCAGTAAAGACTGAACTCAGTAACTGAAGGGTTTTTTTCTTTCCTTTTTTTCTCTTTACAGTTGGCAAACCTAAAACACAAGTGATCAGTGCTTGTCGGGATGCAATAAGAAGCAACAACTTCAACATGCTGTTCAGGATAATGTGTGTGGGAACAGCCTCCTCTTAAACTGTCTGGAGGAGTGGCAGTTCAACAGAGGCAGCATTTCTGTGCAGATAAAGGACCAGTGATGCTCAGTGGTTAATTCAGTTCCCTACCCCACTGTAGGATGAAGTAATTGCAAAGGTAGCATTTTAGTTATGCTATCAGGCAATAAATGTTGTTCTGCAGGCCAAAGAACAGGAAGTTTTGTAGGGAAGGTATCAGTTTAAGTGCAGATGTGATATTTATGCAAGACAGAGGTATTACCTTGGAACAGTTATTTTTCTTACAGTAACTTATTTATGTATTTTAATATATTTTGCAGCTAAGGCATTGGCCTTTTCCATTAAAACATAGACTGGTTTGACTGCTTTTGGTCTGATTTAGTTGGGGAGGTGCATAGGGCTAATTTATTTGTTGAAACAAACAAACAAGCAAAAAACCCCTAAACCAAAATAACAAACCCCAAACCACTTTTCTGGTTTTGCTGCATAGTCTCTGTGCACACTAAGCACTTAAACTCTGTGTCAGAGAATCGTGGGTTGCATTGCAGGATGTGCTGAGTTTTAGGTAAATTCAGTGCCCTAGAAGCACTGAAGGGATAACATCTCCTTGCTGGCTTTTAAGCCAGAAGATCTGTGAAAGCCATCCAGTTCCACATGCTCCTCACAAGGAGGAAGAGGTCTGCTTCATATCCCACACCCTTACACACCCCTGGACTGCAGGAAGTTTTGCTTCCAGCTACTGGTTCCCTGCTGCTGCTGAAAAAAACTGCAGGTACTGAGGTGGGCAAGAGTGCATTTCAGCAACAACAAAACCAAAGTACACACCCAAGCTGGTGCATACTGAAAAAGAGCTGCTGACCTACTTAATGGGATCTAAAGTAGAAGGTATTGAACAGTCTCTTGGCTCGTGGCTCAAACCTATTTATTCATTGTGGGATCTCTTAGAATTGGATTTAAATATGACAGGAAGGTCATATCTTAGATCTGAAGATATTTTAGAACCTTTGCCAAAGCAAATTTTTTCTCGAAGGTAAAAATATCCATTAGGATGGAGGTTGGGCTCTCGGGTCCTCTGGCCAGTCATTGCATCTACCACTGTATAGAATCCTAGAATAATTTGTGTTGGAAGGGACCTCCAAGGGTCACCCAGTCCAACCCCCCTGCAGTCAGCAGGGACACCCTCACCCAGCTCAGGGTGCTCAGAGCCTCCTCAAGCCTCACCTTGAACATCTCCAGGGATGAGGCCTCAGCCACCTCCCTGGGCAAACTGTTCCATTTTCCCACCACCCTCGAGGTAAAGATTTTTTTCCTAACATCCACTCTAAATCTACTCTAATTTAAAACCATTGCCCCTTGTCCTATCACTCCAGGCCCTTGCACCAATGGTATGGGTTGGTGTTGGCAGCATGGGTGGGGAGGAGGCAGTCCACCTCTGTGAAGCAAGCTTCTTGGGGAGTGTTTCAGGACCATGAGTGAATCTTGCAACTGGTCTGTCCTTGCTTGCTACTACTGAACTAAGCCAGTAGTAGCCCACCATACATCAGCCCACCATACATTAGGGAGGAACTGGTGAGCATGCAGCCACTTGAATGGGGAACATCATTCTTGCACAATGTGTTTTAATCCCAAAATCATAAAATCACAGAATGGTTTGGGTTGGACCATAAAGCTCATCCAGTTCCAACCCCAACATGGGCAGGGACACCTCCCACCAGCCCAGGTTGCTCCAAGCCCCATCCAGCCTGGACTTGGACACTGCCAGGGATGGGGCAGCCACAGCTTCCATGGGCAACCTGGGCCAGGGGCTCACCACCCTCACAGGAAAGAATTTTTTCCTAATGTCCAACCTAAATCTCCCCTCTTCAAGCTTTAACCCATTTCCCCCTGTCCTCTCCCTACCCTCCCATGTCCAAAGCCCTCCCCCAGCTTTCTTGTAGCCCCTGCAGATATTGGGAGGTTGCTCTGAGCTCCCCTGGGAGCCCCCTCCAGGCTGAACAACCCCAACTTCTTTGGCCCCTTCCTGCTGCTTCAGCCCCTCAAACAGGGAGAACTGTGGTGATGTGAAATGCATGGGTCTCTGCCCCTTCTCATCTGCAGCAGAAGTTTATTTTAATCCTTTTAAGAACCTGGTGGTTAGTAAAATCCAGCTTCTTAGTAAAGTGGGTGGGGAGCCACCCATGCTGTTCTAAGCAAGTGAGCTTTGAGACTTGCCTATGAACATTCTGGCAGAAGTGCTGGGCTTTTTTCCACCTGTTGTACCTGTTTCCAGGGCTTCAACCTCTTCTATGTATTTAGAATCCTAACTCTTGACTTACTTACCTTTTAGGTAGACTGTTCAGTGATCTGAGTGGCTCTGCTCCGAATGCAGTGTTCCCATCAGCCTGATTCCCAGCATTATGCAGTCCCAGCTCTGTTTTGCTCTTGGCAGTCAGGTCAGTCCTTTGGTCACAGTCCAGACATCTGATAAGGCTGATTTCTCCTGGCCAAGTTTCTGACAACAAACGTGTCATTTATTTTCTGGGAAAAACAGTCTTTATCTTAGCCAAATACAAAATCCACTTCCTGCAAGCTGAAGTGATACCAGGTCTGCAGTTGCCTGTTGAAATAAAGCAGCCCTTGGCTGGTGTGCAGCATCCAGCTGGTGTAAGCTGAGCCTGCACCAAGAGAGCAGTGGCAAACAGTCCCCTCTGGCATGGCCCAGGTAAGGCCCAGGACTAACACCCAGTGATCCATTTTGCAACAACCCCTCTGTAGCCTTGCTGGATCAGTGCCTGCCCGAGAGGGATCTGTGGAACAGTGACTTTTCAGTCTGCAAATTCAAGTTTCAGTTTGGACTTTAAAAAAACCCCAAACAATTGGAAGTGATGCTTGACAACAGGTTATCTGATTTTAGCCCCTGTTTCTCCAAGTCCCAGGAACTGCTGCTTATCTTACTTAGTACTAATTCACAGAATACCCAATTTATGAATGCTGAAACCATTTCTTCAGGCTGGCCTGAAGTTTAACTGTTTTATCTTGCTCTATATTAAATTCTTCGTGTTTTCAGCTACTTGGCAAACTGATAACCACCAAACCCCAAAAAGATCTGTTGTGAAGCATTTCATAACTCAGCACTCACGTTGCTCCAAGCTGCCAGTGCCCTTCCTCAGACGCCAGGCTTTGGAGCTGGGGGGAAACTGTCCTGGTACAGCTGAGCTGATTGATGTCTGCTTGAGGCCACCTTGCCTGGTAGGAAGTTTCCTTTCCCTGTTGCTCACACTCCATAATTCTGTTCACTTGGTGTTTTAAGCATAGAGTTACAGATATTTTTTTCTGCATTGCCCTGTTTACTCATCGTGTGGGTACATATGTGTGTTGTTTTCCACTCCATAATGATCAGAGTGCTTTGCAAGCAGCTACACCTACTTGTAAACACAGGTTTGTGTCCAGCAAGAGAGTTTCTAGAGAGAGCTCTCATTATTGGTGCAGTCTGGCTGATGTAGCTCATGTCACTTGACATTTTGGCCAGCTGAGCCTTGCCCTGTCCCTGCAGTGCCAGCCACATGTGGAGCTGCCTTTGCCACTGGGGACTCAGCAGGAAGGGAAGGGGAGTAGAGACAAGCTGATTTTTAAACCTTTGAATGCTAACTGCAAATTAGGCTTCTCAGCTGACTTCAGTCACTGGAGGCAGAAGGGTGGTTCTGTGTGTGAGCAGATAGGTACATGCTTGCTCAAGCAGAGGCTGCTATGCCCTCTAGAGTATTGTTTGTTATTAAAAAGCAGCTTCTCCCCAGCCTTCTGGGTGCCTCTTCCAAGATCTACCAAGCACAACTCTGAGGTTGGTACTACAGTAGAATAAGTAACTTCATTTTGTTGTTTATTCCCAACTGTGTCTAGTTGGCTGTGCTGTAAACTGCTGGGCTGTCTGTCACCTTTGTTCCAAACAACCCAAACAATTTTCCTTTTTCTTTTTTTCTTGGAAACCTCCATTACCTGTCTCTTTCTAGTGGAGCAGCTCAGAACAAGAACTTGTTTCTCCCCAAGAATGGCTGCTGCCCAGAAAGGCAGCACGGTGCCTCAGAAACCATTGATTCACAGAGAAGGGGATCAGGTTTTCTAGGTTTTTGTCTTTTTAAGTAGTGTTAAACTGCAGCAAAGGAAGATCAGCAAGGAAGTCTCAGCAGTGCACAGAGAAGCCAGCTTAGGACACCAGTCAGAATATGAACAAGATGTGTAGATCTGGCAACAGCTGTTCAGAACAGCCACATTCCAGGTGTTCTCCCTGCCCAGCAGAAGAGTCCAGGGCTCATTGTCCAGGACAGAACCAACATTGCAGCTTGGCAGCCTGGAGCATCAGGCTCTGGATGGTTTTATTCTCCCCTTGCTCTGGGATCAGCAGGGGCTGAGGCACCTTTTGCTTTAGATGTAATGTAGCAGTTTTGCTCCTCGGAGGTTCCTTTTCCAAAGGGTATGTGCTGGGGCTGCAGCTGGAGGTTGCTGCACCTCCATGAATCCTTCCCTGAAAGCTGTCCTGTTGCTGCTGCACTGGGAGCTGCAGAGCACTCCTGGGGCAGCATAGATGGCCTTGCTGGGAACTTGCTGCTCCTCTACTGCTCTGGGCTTCAGCAGCAAGCCTGGAACTGGAGGGGCAGCAGGCTCTAATCCAAAGATGACTTCTGCAAGCCTGGGAGAGGCAGGAGTAACACGTGCTCTCCCTCCTGAGCTCCACAACCTGCACTGTCTGGTGTAGGTTACTGAATGTACACCTGTGTCTCTTCATTGCCAAAAAAAAGCTGTTTCAGACAAGCAGGTGCAGGCTGGGGCTGAGCCCCCAGCAGGATGCTCTGCAGCCCAGCTGCCTCCTGCAGAAACCAGCAGGGCTGTGGGCAGGTGAGCAGTGCTGGAACTGTGTGCCAGGAGAAAGCACTGCACCAAGATCACTGCCTCCCTCTTTTCTGCTCATCAGAGGAGCTAGAGGTGAGTTACCTGGAAAGATGTGAGCTGAAATCCAGCCAGAGTGGACCCCAGCAGACCCCAGGACAAAACTAACACAATGCAAGACCAGGCTGTGGGTGACCCTCCTCCTGCCATGGATAACAAGAGGCGAGTGATCTCCCACCTCCCTTTCTGGGGCTGGAGCCACAACCATTTCACAGCTGAAGCACAGAACCAGCCAGATACCCACATGAGAAGGATGCAGGAGCTGGTCTCTTCTTGACTATTTAGCTTGTAAATTCTTTGGAAAAGGGCTGAATCCGGGTCTTTCTGTGCAGCATTTAGCATAATGAAGTCCTGCTTCTTGTTACAGTGCCAGGGCTTTCTTGATGCCAGCAGCTTTGTAGCCTTTCTGTCTCTTCCCAACTCCCAACTCCACAGAGTTGTGCAGCTGGAAAAACCTCTTATTTCCCATGGCAGCTCCTTTATTTCTGCCTCTACAGTGAATGCAGTTAAGCTCCAGAAAATGTCTCAGACATTTGGTAACAAAACTTGCCCAACCAGACTTTGAAGCATTTAACTGACCCATTTCCTTTTTTTTTTTTTTTTTTTTTTAATTTAATAAAATCAGTCATTAGCTTGAGGCAATGTACAATTGCAATGTTCACCCTGACAGGCTAGAGACACATCCCACTGTGCAACTGCCACGAAGGAACACTTGGAAAGCTGACAGCTGTGTGACAATGACCCCCTCCATGTAGCATTAAAAGCAGTTGTGGGTGTGAGCTTGTAAAGGACTTGGGAGGAGACAGAATTTCCATTTGTACAGTTAAGAAAAGTCACCTGGACCCCAGTGAGCTGGGTGCAGCTCATACACACTGTGAGGAAGCTGGAAACAGCCACATTTGTCCAGGCCCCAACTGAATGCCTGGTGAGGACCTTTCCCCTACCCACCACCACTATCCTGGTCACACTCTGCACTCTCACTCATAATAGACAAAGGAAAAATCCCAAAATCCTGTTCTGTTGGGCCTCTTCTTCAGGCATGCCAAGCTACGATGATTGATGTATTTCACAAACTTCATTGTTTCTTTGTCTCTATAAACTAAGGCCAAGCAGTTGTCCTCTGGATTCACTGTCAGCAGCTGGGAGGAAGGAAAGGGAGGCAATCAATTTCACAAAGTCTGCTTTGATATCATTCTTAGGTAGAAAGAAAATTCTTCCCAAATCAATCTAGAACAACAGTCTGGTGGTTAGAAAATGAACTACACCAATATTTTTACTTTAATACCCCTGAATCTGAAGCCTTTATTTAGAGAGCAAGGGATTCTGAGCTTCAGTACTGATGCTGAAGGGGACCAGAGTGAACTGCACTTCCTTGGAAAAGTGTCACCTCTGCTGCAGCCTTGTGCCCCTCAGAGGCTTTCTGAGTCTTTGCCTTCAGAGAACACCAGCCTCCCCCAGCTGAAGCCCATGGGTGGGCATTCAGGCAGGAAGGCTCCAGGGTGATGGTGAATACCCTCAGGGTTATGACAAAATCTAATTATGCCTCTCCACCCTGAACCATTTTCTCTAATTTGCAGCTTGTGGCTGAGGTCCTTACCTCTTCATCTTCACCTTTAGCAATGTAGCAAGTAAAGCCACCATATTCTGGATCCCAGTCTTAAAATAGAAGGTGGAAAAAAAAAAAAAAGATTCTTAGAAAGTTCAGCACTGCCCAGGCTCCAGCCTTCCAGGAGATGCTGGTTTTCCACCTCCCTCCCCACAGCCAGGGGACCATCCCCAGGTTGCCTCCTGCCAGGCTGTTCTTGTTTTCAAATCAGAAACAGCTTGCAGCAAGTGTCCCCAGTTTGGGACCCCAGATGGGCCACTGGTTGCTTGGCTCTCTGGCTCATGTGTGGAGCAGTTTTGCCTCAGCAGATACCCAAAAAGCATTCAGTCTAATTACTGGCATGTGCCAGGTGGTTTTGGCTGTGCATTCTGGGCTCAGTTGGTCCAAAACTCTTCTGTTTAGATTTTTGTTTCCGGTGTTATCTCACTAGCAATCAATCTAAACTGCCCAGACATGCCTCGAGTAACTGTTCAAGACCCTGGGCTCTGTGAGTTGGAGGAGGTGGTAATTCTGATGGGAAAAGAGGTGAAATGCAACACTTCCAGGAGGCATTCTGGCCCCCTGACTCTCCACCACGCCCAGAAGGGTCTGGGAGAGGCAGCCCCAGACGCCACCTCCTGGCTCCAGCCGGGAAAGCCAAGGCCACATTCCCAAATCTTTAGGGATTAGTCCTTCCAAGGACTTCATGAAACCCGAGCTTCTCCAGGAGTGGGGACTAGGATAAAGTCCACACAGCCTTTCTGTGTAGGAGAAAGCAAGAAAATCTCAGCTGTGGTAGAACTGCTGGGAATTCCAAAGCCCTTTGTGCAGCCCTTGTGAGGGGAGTCTGGTGCCTCTGTATCTGGTCTGCTTACCCTCACAGCCACAGAAGAAGAGCAGGTCAAGAGCAAATTCTGTTGCTTGAGTGTCATGGACTAGAGTATAGTGCCCGTGGGTCCAGTGCCTCAGCTCCCCTGCACACACAGGAGTACCTAAGCCTAGGAACCAAGGAAAATGATGATTTGGGTTAACCAGTTCCTCCTTGTTTTGTTTTGGCTTTTTCTTTACCCACCCAGATATTGCTCTGAACTCTGCACTTGCCATCCCAGGGGGTATGTCAGAATTTGGGGAAGCCAAAATTTTGGGGAAGCCAAAATTGTAGTTTTATGTATTGGTATCTAGCCAAATTCCTAGTTTTATGTTTTGGTTTTTCCAACTAGAAATTGGTTTTCCAATTCTAACTATCTTCTGATCTGTTCTTACTCTTCCTTTAGATTTGGTTTCATACAACAATCTATTTTAGATGAAGCAGGAGAGTAACTACTGACAAGCTTATTGGTCAATTAAGACTCCCCACTTCTAACCCATGCCTTAACTCCTACAGAAGTCCCACCCTTAAAAGTCTGTTGACAGTGGTAGCTTCAAGTTGGTAATTATTTTATCCCAATATTCCAGTTCTTTTGGATACCAAATCTGACATGCTTCAAGTCCCATGGTTATGCTGGTGCCTCATGCTGGCTGCATCACAAGGTGAAATCCTAGTTCCATAAAAAGTATTAGGAATTCCACTGCCAAGCCCCTTAAAGTCAGGATTCTGCTCAAGTTCCCCCACACTGGTGCTGCTCCACTCACCATTCTGTGCCTTGCTGTCCTCTGCTTCAGGGACACTGACAGCCTGCTCTGGCTGGTGGGGACTGCTGGCAGCATCGTGTTCAGCCTCCTCCTGGCCAGCAGCCTCTGCTACCCTTCCTTCCCCAGCTTCTTCATCTTCATCAGAGGGAGCCAGGAAGTGCAGCTTCAGGCCAGTGAAGTTGGAGAGCAGTAAAAACAAAGCCTCAGAGCGTAAGAACTGGAGGAATTGCTTCAGGACATCAGGGAGGCTGTCCTCCTCTGCTGCCTCATAGAATCTAAAAGACAGCAGGGGTATCAGCAGTGGAGAGCCAGACAAGGACCATGTCCATAGGGGCAGCATCAAGCAGTGCAGGCTCCTGGCAGCTCCTGCTTGCTCTGCTCAGCAGGTGCAGGACACTGCCCTTCCCCACCTTTTATTGGCAGGGCCCCGGCTGCTCCACTTGATGTCTTTGTTCTCCAAAGCTTCACACAGGAGCTGGTATTTCTCTTTCTAGGAGAGAAAGATAGTGCTTTAACATTCAGCTCCCAGGCCTCTTATGTGTGCTGGAAGCAGCTATCATCTGCTCTCAGCTGAGGCTCCCCTTTTCTCTGACTTGTCTGAGGCTCCTTGGGACTACTGAGTTGAGGGGCACAGCCTGGGTGGGCAGCATGGCTTTGCAAGCCAGTGACCAAGAGGTAGCAGATAGTACTTGGTTGTCTGCTGGGTGAGAAGGTAATTTCACTGGGATACAGATGCCCAGTAAAACCAGAGGTAAATCAGCCATTCAAGTGAGGCAAAACTGTTACTTATAATGTGTTTCACCCTCAGGTCAAGTCCACCAAGTGCTAAGCTGCAAAAGCTGTCAGGGAAGGACAGTCTGGTTACCACAAGGCTAGGGAGCAGGAAGGATCTGTTTCCATCCATCTGCTTTGCTTCTTAGATAAAATAAGAATGTTGAAGCAGTGTTTGATTTTTGGAGAGTCCCCAGGCAGCAGTATACAGGCAGGCAAAGGAGACCCATCTACAGAATCAGAGTGGTTGAGGTTGGAATGGACCTCTGAGGTCATCTCCATCCCTTGAGAGGGTGAAAGTAGGTGCTGTTTTAGAGGATGCATGTACAGGCAAGGTCTTTCCCAGTCTAAGTGACACGTAGTATCTGCCAGCCCTGTGACCTACCCTGCCAGACCTCCTCAGATTGAACCACTGGGCTCACCTTCAGAAAATCTTTCAGGAGAATTTCTGATCGCTCCTCAAATTCCTCCTGGATTTGAGCTTGGGAGTCCATGTTCAAATAAAGTAAGTTGACCCATTCATACAAGATTTCATGCTGGAAGGGAAATGTATTTGAATGCTGAAACTGCAAAAGTAAAACCAGCTACACATTTATTAAAAAAAAAAAAGAGAATGGGAAAAGTTAAAAGATTAAAGCACCCCCAAGCATCAGTGCATCCCCTAAGAGGTGGTATCCCAGGGACATGAAAGATATAGAAATGCAGGTAAGCAGATACAGGCTCTTTACTCACATCATGGGGGATGTGTGGGGCCCTGGGCAAGGCAGCTTCACCCTGGTGTGCAGGTCTGGCTATGGGTGGGCCATGGAACCAGCCACTGACAGACAAACGGCACTTCTCCTCAGACAGAACTTCAGACACCTGCAACAGCATCGAGCTGCACATTACTGGGGACTCCAAACACATCAGGAGCACCCCACAGACTCAGCACGGGAGCCAGACCTGACTCCAGAGGGCTTGGATTACTCCTGGCTTGCAGGGAGAGGACTAAAGCAAATGTTGATGCTCAAGTCCATTGGAGGTTTCCAGAATCCCAACCCAAACTTTTACTCCAAGCTCTTATTTTCTCTCTCTGAGAGCTTGGAGTCATTCTGTTATTTTAAATAACTGTATTTTGCTTTTCTACCCTTTATTCTATAATGTTGCAGCTACCCTGGGCTGCAACAATGAGCTCTCAGAGCTTAATCTGGAAACTGAGAAAACACTGAGCATTTGTGGGCCACAGCAGACTACGCAGGTCGACATTTTTGTCTTTTACTTTAAAAACTGCTGTAGAACAAACCACCAGGTTTTGCATTTGCCTGCTACCTTTGGCTTTTTGTCTACCTCTATCAGACTGAGGGCATCCCCTTTATCCTGGCTTTTAATCTGGTCTGTGGAAACCCTTGGTGTTCACACAGTGCTGGCCGCTCTTAAATCTTGATTTCATGAAATTGTGCCAAGGTAAAATGGCTAAATTAAAGAATTCCATATGCTGGGGTGCTGTAGTGCAAGAGCAGTGTGATGACAGAGCCATCCTCTGAGGGCTGACTGCAAGCCACAGACTGTAGAGCATTTCTGAACAGCACAGAAAGACTTTGTGCTGGGTTTTTAGGTCAGTAGGAGGTAGTCACAAGGTTAAGTGAAGCATGGATTTTTATGACTAGATTAAATTACTACCTGAAAACAATTAGGGCAGTGATCGAGTAGATGCTTCTGTTAATTAACTGTAAGACATAAATAAGAATATGAGCAGTCTTGGTGAGGGCATGCCCAATCTACACCACTGATCTTCTCCAACCTCCTGCTCTTTGGCCCTGTTTGTTCCTGTCCCTGGCACTCTTAAGTATGCAGGAGTTTTAGATTTCAGCCAGATCTTTATGTCATGCAGCTCCACAGAACATTCAGTTATTAGGTTTCTAGTTTCCCAGGCATGTTCCTAGTAAGGGCCACAAGGTGCTCCTTGAGCAGGTCAGTGTTTCCTGAAGCAAGGCTGACTGCTTAAAGTTGGCTTCCTCAGTTCTTGTCCCCTTGAGGTCATGCCTTTAACAGCACTTCCACAAGCAGCCACTCTATCCTACTTCTTTCCTTTCTCCCTCCCAGTCAGGACAGTAATGACACACAGAGGTATTACAGAGAATTAACCACAATGAGAATCAAAAAATGAACAAGAGACAGCTCCTTGCCTGGTGGAAAGAGACTGGAGACACTTCAAAGAAAACAAGTGTGTTCCACGAAGGCACTAATGACTTGACTATTTGCTGTGGCTGGGAGTGTTCTGAGGAGGGAAAAAACAGACTCTGGTTAAAATATGCATTGGAACTCCCTAGAAACTGCCATTTCTCTCTGACTTCCTGCCCTTGCCACTGGCAAGACACCTGGGTGCTAGGGATGAAGCTCAGAGCAAGGGCTTGATGAGGGATGGGAAGTTATATCCATCACTTCTAGAGTTCTGAGCACAGTTACTGGCACTGCTTACATCCTGCCTCTATTCTTGTCCCTTTGAAAAAAAAACAGGGAAAAAAGGATTCCTCTCCTCATTACCTCCACTTCTTCCTCTGCTGTCACTTGTTAGCACTGGCTGGAAAGCCAGCTACAGCCCAGATCTAAGGTGCAAATTTTAGGAGCACAACAGCTTCCCTGGACAAAAGAGAAACTTCATCACCCCTGTATTGTGTGAGGAGAGCAGCTGCAAGGGGCACCTAAAGATCATCTTCTTAGCCCTCTGAGGCTGAGCTCTGAGCACTTACCATCTGTGCTGTACAGGTCCAGTGTTCCCCCATCACTTTTCTCCCAGGGTGGGACAAGGTACAGGATGAAAGCAATTCTCCTGCCTTCCAGCTCATCGTCGTGGCACAGCAGGACATCTGCAATTACACCTTTGCTGCTGCAGCACCACCTTCCCACTCCACACCTGCTTCATCCCACAGGCTGCTTCCCAGCTTTGGCCTCGCAAGAATACAACAAGAAAAAACTTGCCCTTTCCAGGAACTGCATTTTCACCCGTCAGCATCACCAGCCCCAGATTTGCAAGATTAACTCTGTGGGACTGCACAAGGGGTGGTTCAGCCCACGCCGAAGGCAGAGGCAGCTGTAATTTGTCACTGGGCAGAGCAGAGACTCCTGAATAATGATTCCAGCTTTTAAATACAGAACTGTCCTTTGAGTAGGTTTGGTGCTGGAA